>VZTA01026529.1:0-63699 GCA_013398855.1 Mohoua ochrocephala
TTGAAGTGCTGGAGCATGTCCAGGGATGGGCAATGGCGCTGGGAAAGGCTCTGGAGTGCAAGTCTGGTTAGAAGCAGCTTAGCGAGCTCTAGGGGCTCAATCTGGAGGAAAGGAGGTTCCGGGGGGACCATTTTACTCTCTACAACTCCCTGACAGGAGGTTGCTCTAAGGTGGGATTTGGTCTCTTCTCCCATGTCACAAGCACAGAATCCCACAATCAACTAGGTTGGAAAAGACCTTGGAGATCATTAAGTCCATGCTATCAACAGGACAAGCCAAAAGAGCCTTCGTTAGCACCAGGGGAAGTATAGATTGGGTATTAGGAAGCATTTCTCCATGGAATGGGTTGTCAGGCATTGGAAGGGGCTACCCAGGGAGGTGGTGGAGTCACCATTCCTGGAGGTGTTTACGGAGTGACTGGATGGGGCACTCAGTGCTCTGGTCTACTTAATAAAGATGGTGATCGGTCATAGGCTGCGCTAGATCTTGGAGGTATTTTCCAGTGTAATTGATTCTGTGATGATTCTATGGAAAATGAAGGAAACCCCAGGTGGGCATTGCCTTCTCAGAGCTGCCGATACTCGTTCTGAGGAATCTCCTTTAGGAAGAATCACAGATCAAATCTGTCAAGGCAACTAGAAATCAAATGGGACAAGTGAGCTCTTCACTGCACATTTACCCATCAGCTGGTGTTTGTGATCTGGCTCCAGCTTTCCCCTCTTGTCCCAGAGGTTGATGAGTTTGGATGGGAACCGATTTCTTTGGAAGCCGCTTGTGGCTATTGAATCATAGACTCATAGGTGATTGGGGAGTCCCTCAGCTCCTCAGCCCTGGTGATGGCATGAGAGGTGACAGATTCTGTGTGAGAGCCACCACCCTTTGTCAGAGCAGAGTCTGGAGCTGAGGACACACACCTGCCCCAGCTATTCCCATTTTGCTCCTCCACCTGTGCTCTCTTCTGGGTTACACCTGAACCCTGCAAGTGTCAGGTGAGTTCAGAACCATCTGTGAATTGTAACACCTGGATTTTTGCCAGGCAATGTTTGGCAGTAGCATTTTTGGAAATATTAATGAAGCTCTGGGGTGCAGGTGAGCGTTATTTGCCTTGCACAGCTCAGGGACCTGGTGTCCCTCTGCTCACCTTCCCTACAAACACCACAGGGACACGAGCCACCAACTCTTACTGAAATGTTTATTAAGATCGAACTTCGGAACAACGGATTGGAACACAATGTCTCGTGGAGTAGAATATTTCTAAATTGATTTTTTTCTTTTCTATGCATAAATGAAAAAAAAAATCAAGATTATACAAAAAGAACAGAAAGTGCAGAACACAATAAAACAGTTCTCATGCAACAATTTTTTTTAACCTTTAAACAGAAAATAAGCTCAACAGTGTAGAAATAAAAATCATACATACATTATGCCGTCTACGCACTCAAACATTCATCTGTGACATCACTTTTCTTTATCCCTTTTTCCTCATAAAACAACATTATGTGTTTAACACATGCTTATAAACATTGCTAAACTCAGCAAGAGCTATTATAGTGCCCCAACTTAATAAGTTGATAAAAAAGTAGTTGTCATATGGCCAGTTCACAAAGGAACTAAATATTCTCTTTTTTTTTTCTTTTTTCTTTTTTTCTTTTTTATTTTTCCCCGCTATGAGATGCCTATATGCAGCTTTCTAGTAATATGAGGCATTTAAAATAAGCTGGTCATTTGGCTACTTAAAGGGCTTAGTGTTCATGTTACATCAGGAAAAACAAATTCACATTGGGAACTGCCAATCTGTTGAGAGAAAAGTCTGGATTTTGGGGTTATTTATTACAATTTGGGTGTCGCTGAGGACTGAGTAGGTGCAGAGTAAATAAGGTGACACTGAGTTTGACTAAATGCTCCCAGCGCTTCACCCCAAACTTCCAAATTTAAGAATAAATGTGCCAGAGCAGGTCAAATTGAACCATGCCCTGCATTTTCCCTAAAATTTTAGCAGGTTGCAAGGGCATCAGAAGCCCTTTAATTACAGCAGATGCTCTCTTTTGGTCGGGGATGTATTTGTCCCTCCTGGGCACCCCTCGTGCTCCCTGGGGCGAGGGAAGCTGAGGTGGAAATTCAGGTGAAGCTGCTCGGGTTGAGGAACCAAACCAAACTGGTTTTCCAGGAGGTGATTTTAATTTGCATGACAGGAAAACCTGGAACTCCTTAATGAGCAGATCAGTGGGTGCGAGTGCCATGTCAGGAAAAGGAATTGAGCCATTTTGTTGTTTTCTAAGGCAGTTTCCGAACTGCTGAGCCTCAAATTCAAACCCCAGTGTTTGAGCTGCTTCAGCTCCTTTGGATGCAACATGACAAAGAGAAAACTTTGGGTAGCTCCACTTTTTCCAAATGACCATTTTTTGACGTGCTTTACAAATGTTCAGCTTTGTCATTTAAGGAAGGAAAACAGCTAAAGGACTCTCTGGAACCATAAAGTTTCTGCAAAGAAAAATAAAATTTGGTATTTCTTCCACACAGTCATTAATAACATTTCTGTGCAACATTTGGTGTCCGTTACATTTATTTGGCCTATTCGAAGGAAACGAGGACAAAACAGCTGCAAAGAAAACCAACTTCTCTTTCACGACAGACACTTCAGATGCCGAAGCTGCTACATGTGCTTGGAATATCATGCAGGAGTTCATTTGTTCATTTAAATAGGATACATATTTATAGCTGAGCTTGTCTTGCATCAGACTAGGATGAGGGAAACGTGGAAGAACTCAGTTGAAAACATTGTGGAGTACAGTGACAGCAACACACAACCCCCAAAGGTATTTTGGCCCGAGCAGTGTGTCTGGAAATGTACAAACACACAGGTACAGACACACACACACATCCCTAAAACCCCAAATCTCAGCACCTGCCTCCTGCGCTTCCCTCCTGCTCAGATGTCCCAGCTCTCCCAGGAACGACGTGTGACTTTCTCCACCTTTACTCATAAGTGTGACCTCAGCCTGCATGGCCGTGAGATGTGGCAGCCAGGAAAATCCTGCTTTTCGTGGCGGATACTGGAGGAAGCCAAGCTCACCCCTGGCCAAGGGCAGGGGACGCGTTCTTAACGATGGAACTGAGGTTTTAATGAGGTACCTGGCAAAAAGCACCGTGGTTGCTGCTATCATTCCAAGTGCTGGGGGGTTCAGATCAGGTGGGGGAGGTATAAGAAAGACTCTGTCCTTGCCTCTGAGGAAAACCTCACGCAGCCTGTTCCATCCTGGGGTCTGAGTGCCAGCACTGGTATCAGCAAGAAAACCAGGAGGGTAAATTTGCAGCCACCTCCTTTTCAGACTGGTGTGCTGGGAATATTCCAGAGCCAAGTGAAAGGGGAAGAGGACATCCTGGGTTTCAAGGAGCACAAACCTCTGTTGGATTTACTGGCTTCCTCCCTCCTGATGATGAACAACCCCTATCTTTCCACAACTGCTCGCAGCCAGCGCCAGCAAACCACCAGATTCGTGTTATTAAAAGGCTGTTTAGGCAATAAATCTCTATGAAAGTCATCGAACCAGCAGGAAGAGAAACATTCCTAAGAAATTATTGCTTCTGGAGTCTGAAATGGCCATCCACCAACAGCACAGATCTCATCGGACTCTTGGAATAACCCAACAGGGCCAAATGCACACTCTGCCTTTCTGAGGGGTGAAAGTTAAAGCTTCTCTGCTCTCACATGAAACATCTCAAGATGTGCAGCTGATCGACCACAGCCCTCAAGGGTCTGAGCACCAGCAGTGCCTCGTGTCACACATCACTGCAGCAGAACAGGTTAAAATAGTTTATGGTATTGAACAACACAGAACTGAACCACTAAACCTTAGTCCTACTACACTGAATGTCCAACGGGATGACTTTGACTAGATAGGAATACAAACAAAAAAAAAAGATGCTCATTGTCACCAGGAATAACAAAAAAAAGCCACCTCAAACTTCTCTTTCCACAAGTTCTGCAACGAACACATAAAACTGTACTACTTTAATTGTGGCAAAAAAAAAATTCTGTTTCAAAAGATAAGGTAAGGGACAGATGAAGAAATAAATCATTGCCCACTCTACCCTGAGAAGTGCTGGGGCTAGAAAGAAAGCTCTCACATCCAAGGAAAAGCCCTCGGGAGACTTCAGCGGGTGAAGGCAGTGCGGGGGTTTCCCAGGCTGGCCCAGGGACAGGAGGAGATGCTTTGGCTGGGGCTCCCCGAGTTAATTCTTCTGGCAACACTACAAAAACTTCAGTGCGTTTACAATGAATAATTATTTCCTTTGCCTTTACCAGGGAGTGAAATCAGCTTCCTGCCGTGGCAGCGCGTGTATTCCTGCGTTATGAGCCCCATAAACAACTCCAAACGTGGATTTTAACATCCAGTTCTTAGAAATGAGGCTCTGCCAAACGCTGTCCGTGACAAAACTGGCCCTGCCCTGCCTTTGCGTGAAGCCTGTGGGTTCGAAATGAAAGGTCCTTCCTCCCTCCTTGCCCTTCCCTGGCCGAGAAAGCTCCATAAACATGGGTGAGCTCACCCCCAAAATGGTTTCATGTTCCCTCTGTAGGATGTGAAGTCAGAGGGAGCTTCAGCTTCTCCTCCCTCTCTGCAGCTACTTGGTCAGTGTGATGGTGCAGTGAAAGAGATCTTGGCTTAAAAAGTGCAATGTGAGTAATGAAGATTTGATCCACGCTGGTCCATGGAACCCTTGGGAAAAGGGTAAGGCTGGCACTGGTCAGAAGATGCAGGTTTTTAAACTGTTGAAGAACTTTTTCAGCAGTAGAGATTAAAATAAGGAGTACTTGACAGCGGTCATTTAAGCAAAAGCAGAATCCTCAAGGAGATTCAAAACTAAAATATTAAAGCCACTTTAAAATGTGTAACTTACACGAATGCCAGTTCTAGGGTGAAACACAACACTTGCCTCTCACACATGAACATCACCAGAATATATTAAATGTAACTGAGATGATAAAATTCACGGCAGAATTTCTCACAACTGCTTTCTCCAGTAAGGTCTCACACTCTTCAGTAGTATCGCTCCTCTGGCTGAACACAGTTCACAGTACGTGTTCTAAATAAAAAAATATTCACCGTAGAAAAAAAAGACTTCCTCAAGACACTTGGAAAAACAAACACAACCCCTAAGTCCTGTGTGATTACATGTACTTCCGTGCTCTGTGATGTCACCAGCCTAAAAACATCGTCACCCTTGATAGCAGAGGCCATAGGCATCGATTGGAAGCCTTCAGAGAAACCCACGGATGCCACCTTCAAATACACCCAAACATCCATTTCTCAAATACACTGACAATTCAAGTAATTCATTAAAAACTGCTTTTCATGTTGAAATATAGCTGCTTTGTCTGAATGCCTGGATTGCAGCATGATTGACACAGGCATTTGCAAGTCTTGGAGAGGAGGAGTTTGAGGCAGCAGGAATCTCACACCGCGCTGTGTTTGCCTGTCCAGCACATGGATTGACGGCAGCCCGGGGGGCCCGAGCCAAAATGAGTCAACAGCATCACAAACACTTCTTACAAATGACAAACGGAAGTTTGGTTTCGAAAGTTGCTTTAAATGGCTGCTGGATAATGATCCAAACTTATTTTAAATCAAGTCAGCACAACTCTTTCAAGCTCTTTCCAGAAAAGTATCTTTGCACTGCAGCTGTGTCCTGAATCACGGAAGGGGACACGGAGGATGGGCTGACGACATTGGTACGGCAGCTCGGAAGAGCTCCGGCCTACAATTCCTCCAACACAGGGACTGGAACAGCAACATTTGAATTTTAAGGCCTAAAAACTGTTTCTGACACAGATTTTTATACACCCAGACTATGCCATAAAGTGACGGAGGTAGGCCTTGGGTTCTCCTTGTTGTACTGACCCCGTGCCTTTACCTTGGCTGCTGTGTTCCCAGCCAGGAGGTTAAAGGATCGTAAAAAGTGCAATTAATCAATGACTTCCTTTCCCTACGGAAGAGAATCGCACGCCCCCTCCCACGAAGCTGACCCCAGAGATGCCTTTTCTCCATGGCAGCTTCATCCAGAGATGATCAGGTTTAAATGCCAAGAAAACCTCTGAGTTCACCAGCACGTGAAACTCTCAGCTAAAAATTGTCACAGCGTATTCCAACGACATTCATAAAATGCAGCACTTGTGATAAAAAAACCTGTGAGTGCTGGTCGCCTCTCCCAGCTGCTGCTCCTTCCATCTACAGCTGACATCCAGCACCCAGTGTCACCCTCTCCTGACGAGCAGCAGATTTGGGAGTGGTTGTGAATAGTATGACTAAAAGAATTCACAGCAGTTTCTTAGAAACTGCAGTAATTGCTTTTTTTTTTTCTTGAAAATAATTGCAAATAAAAGGATTCTGTAGTAATTGCACTAACAAAAACATGAAGTCTAAAATTAACATAGCTGTCAGACCAGTAATACCATGCTCATGAAAAAAATCGATCGATGTCTAAGCATTTGATTCAGTTATTACGCTAGTGAAATCTGAAATGTTCAGACAAAAAAATGGCAAGAGACTATAAGTCGAGATAGCTTCCATTTTCCGTTAGTTTAAAAACAGCCGAAAACTTAATTTTTCTAACTGCTAATTGTATACACTGTGAGTCTCATGCAGATTAATAAAACTTATTTGAAATCTAAATGTATTCTTAATAAAAAAGTGTTCAGAAATGACGTTTCTAAGTTGTAGAGAAAGCAATTAGCATCAGAGCGACCTGCTCAAACCTAGAGGAAGGACTACAGAATTTCATTTACATTTTTGCACGAAACTGCCTTTTCTTCTGCAAATTTTAGCTACAAGTAGTGAAGGTCCTAATTTGCTTTCCTGGAAAAAAAAAAAAACAAACCAACACAACAAAAGTTCTTGATCCTGCACCTGCACTCCTTGGAATGTGGGTGAACGAGCGGCGGCGACCTCACACGGCTGACTCGCCCTCCGGCTCCGCCGCCGCGGCTCCTTTGCGCGTCAGCTTCAGCACCGTCGGCTTCTCCGCGCCTGCGCCGCTGCCCTCGGCTGTCTCTGGGGGACCCAGTCCCTTCTGCTCTTCCTTTGGCTCTTCGCTGACTTCAGGGTAAATAACCAAGAAAGTCGCTGTCAAAAAACCCAGGAAGGATCCCACCGAAGCCACCATGGGGATGACTCTGACCGTGCCAACTGCGTCCACCACGCCGCCGAGCGCGGAGGCCACGAGGATCTGGGAGATGTAAACCTGACACGACAGGATGGCGCAGTCGATGCCGAATCCCCGCTTCGAGTTCCCGGGGCTGTGGTGGATGTACTGGAAAAAGACAAGAGACGTGGTAGGAGGTAAAACAACGGATGAAAGCAAATACCTAAACACCAGAACTTTCCTCAAATTTCTCAGCCCCATGGTCAACTTTACATCATCTTTGTGCATCACCATGACACAACTCCAGAGTAACAGCCTCCTTATCTGCTCATCAACAACCTCCTCACCCTGCAGCACGAGGCAGGTATTGACTGGGTCACTTCTAGCCCAGATCAGCTCCAAGAGGAGCAACAAAAAACCAATTTTACATGGAACATTTGGTGTTACATGAAACATTATTTTTATGATCATAAAAAGGAATCCCCCCTCCCTATCGCAAGGCAGGAATTTGTAATAAATGATCCTCCTGTAATTTGTAATCCAAATGGAACAGTGGAATTACACTGTTGGGAAGTAAAATTGTCCCCGTTTCCAGCAGAACTGGTTTGCCTCATGCATCCCCAAAATTACAGCTGCATTTCCAGACTCACTTCAAAATCTAAGACTGTGAAAAACCCGAGTAACGCTACCATACCACATCCAAGACAGGAGTAACAAACAGATATATAGTAAATACTCCAATAATAATTTAATTTCTCTTCATCTGCCATAGGCACCCAGATCCTTTTATACCTCAGCATAGGGAAAGCAATCATGACCCCCTCTGAGCCATCTCAATGCCAAGACTGTCTGATTTCAGCACCAGCTCCTGCTATTTACTATCCATTCAAGCTTTGGCACACATCCCAACAAAACAGGTATCTTCAATAATGGGATTTAACAGATCCATTTTGCCACTGTGATCTTCAGAGAAACACGAATGCTCTGCCTTCATTCACATGTATACTCCAACTATTCCACGTACCTGCTTAATCTCATGGTATTGTCCCAAAAGCGCGTAGGGGCAGTAGGAGATGCTCATGGAGACTATTCCCATCGTGCTGATCATTATCATGGTGACGTACACGTTGGGGAACATGGCCATCACTGCAGTGCCAAGGGAAAAACCCAGCGTGCCCAGGATGTAGATCACTTTTATGCTAAGGTCGTAGTTGTCCAAGTATTTCTGCAACAAGGCTGCAGAGATAAAGAATAAAACAGGATTCATAGAATTGTTTGGGTTGGAAGGGACCTTAAAGATCATCCAGTTCCAACCACCTCTGCCACGGGCAGGGACACCTTCCACTAGCCCAAGCCCCATCCAACCTGGCTCTGAACACTTCCAGGGATGGGGCAGCCACAGCTTCTCTGGGCAACCTGTGCCAGGGCCTCACCACCCTCACAAGGAAGGATTTTTTCCTACTATCCCATCTAAACCTACTTTTTTCAGTTTGAAGCCGTTTCCCCTTAAATATCAGTTTACTCACTAAAGTTTTAGGGGATTGATGTGGCCATGGCAGCTCTATCCCTATTTAGGACACGGATGCTCAGTGCATATTTGGGCTGTCTGAGCAGCACAGCCCAGCCCTCACTAGGAACAGGATGTGTTCCTGCTTCAGAAGGAGCCCCTCCTCACGGTACTCAGCTGTGCAGACATGCCTGCAATGTGCTGCAAAAGGCAGAATTCAAGTTTGGCAAAAACTCTCACTTTCAGAGTCTACTCCAAGCCCAAATTATCTGCAGAATGACTTCCAGAAATACATATTTATAATTTTGATTTTAAAACAGGCTTTGCAAAAACCCTCTTGCATATGCTTAAATCTTCTACCAAGCATGATTTTAGTTTCCTGAAGGCTTGTTAAATGCCACTCAATATCCTTTGATTTCATTTTGTGCTTTATGCCACTTAACCATCTGTTCACATTTCCACCTCTACATTTGGAGGAACTTTTTAATATTGATTCTTAAAGAAGCCCTTCCCCTTATGACCACATGAAATGCTTTCCTGAAATATCCTTTACCCCAAACAAGGAGGTGGATGCTGACTGAAGCAACACTATTTCAGGAGGGCCAGGAGTCGGATGATCCTTGTGGGTCACTTCCAACTCAGAATATTCGATGATTCTACTTTTACCTCAGAAATATATGCATGAGGTGCATTCCACTGTGTGACTGCACAGTCTCTTACCTGAACAAACGGCAGCAGTAGCAGCATAAATCACCAGCCCCCAGCATCCCATCTGAACCCCAGCATTGTAGGCGTGCAGCTCAGTCGAGTTCGAAGGGGCCTGCAAGAGACACAGACACCAACACCACTTTGTTGTACTGAGAACATCTCAGAAACGAGGGACTCTGCGCAGGTCTGCCCATGGGAACTGCTCTCCTACCTTTGGATCGCCCTGGAAAATGACCTGTCCCATGAAATCTGTATAGAACACAGCTTCGGCAATGATGGAAAACCAAGTCAGGAGGTGGCAGACGCACAGCCTCAGCAGCTCCTTGGGCATCTTCAGCATCGACAGCCACAAGAGTCTGACGGTGGTTTCGGTCTCGCCCTCTTCGCTCTCCGTGTCCCCGCTGGAGTTGGTGGTGCCGCTCTGGTTGCGGTGCCGGCAGCGCTGCCGCTGCCGTTTCTGCATGTCGTAGATATCGTTCATGCTGCGCGAGGACTTGATCAGGACGATGGCGTTGGCGCGGCGGAAGCGGTACCGGTGGGAGCCGATCTTGCCGTAGTACGAGAAGGTGTAGGACGGCTGCCGGTAGAACATGTGCCTCCGCCTCCGCATGGAGTTGGAAGTGCTGGATTGCTTCATGCCTATTCTGGCGTGTCCGTTGAGGAACTCTTTTGGTAGGGAGCCATTGATGTTTGGGACTTTATCTTCATTTAAACGATTATCAAGCAACATTTCCTCCTCCTTCTCATTTTCCCTGAGGAAAGCAGACAGGTGGTTGAGTTTGGACTTCATGATCTCCTGGCTCGTGTTGTGGGGAGTGTTTGGATACGAAGCATCCTGAAAAATGGAGGGCTCGATGTCATGCAGGAAAAGCAGCTCCGATTCAATTTCCAACGTGGCATCGGGCATGTGCAGAACTGAGTCACTCTTGCTTCTCACAATGTTCACCTCAAGGAACTCCATATTGAGGTCATGCTCCGACTGAACCTCGTCGTGGAACATGGAAGCTCCATACGGCTCTTCCTCACTAATTACATTCAGCCGATTCAGAGGGGGGAGACTGCCACTGAATTTGGCACTGGAAAGTGTGTCTCCTTCATCATCGATCCTGTCCTGCTGAGGGTTATATTGCTCTTCTTCAATGCTAAAAAGGTGGAGAGCAACGGAGACAGAGAAAATAATGGCTGCAAAGAAGAAAAGGACTTGCTCTTGAGATTTAAAAATGCTACCCAAGAAGGTCTGTGTCCAGTCCAGCCCTCCTAACATATAACCAATCGCTCCTCCAAGACCTGTGGAACAGAAAAAAGTGAGAAGTGAGTTCAGGAAAAATCAATTCAGCCACAACCTGGTCTTCATGAAGACTGAACAGCTCCCAAAACCATCTCAGCTAACTCCATACCAGCTGAAAAGGCGTGGATGTTCAGGGCCATGTCTTGTTCTTCACTGTCCACGACATCCAACAAGTAGGCCCGGATTGGCCCTTCGGTTGCGTCGGCGCAGAAGTCCAACACCACAACCCCGAGCACCGTGAGAACTATTCCAATGGGCTGCTTGTCCGGGACATCACCAATAGCCAGACCTGGGGAGAAGCAGGAGAGGAATCTGAGCACCTCATTCAAAAAGGGAAAGCTCCTAAGAACAAGCTTAACACCTTAGGAGAGAGGTGGCCAACGCGCTCACTGCAAACATTCCTTCTGGAGTAAAATGGCAATTTCAGCTCTTTGGCACAGCATCATGGAAGGTCTCGGACAAACATTATGTTTTACGTTTGTCAGACTGACATTTGTCAAAATGTTATTTTAAAAAGCATCTCTTAAACCTCTGGGAGCACCGGATATTATTTTGTATTCCTCCCATTCATTTTCCTTCCGATGCTGAAGGCTGTTTTTATAAAAGACAGCCATGGTGGGAGAGGGGAGCATCCAAAATGACAGATTTCATCTGTCAGATACATCCACAGGTAACTGCACTGCTGGCAGCATTCCTGACACGATGCTTAACGTGCAGTGGCCACAGTACACCGGGATAAAGTGAAATTTAACCCCGTCATCTCTCTCTTTGCTTTTCTTAAACATTCTTATTTTCTAGATCGCTTTTTATATGCAAAACTTTTAAGGATGAAGCCACATGGATGTATTTTGCATTGCAAAAAGCATCAGTCAGCTTCTGTTGACAGCACGGGATGAAACGTTTTTGTCTACAGAGTAGAAAGGCAGCATTAGCACAGAGCTGGATAATTTGTCATGAGATGAACCAGTGACAAAAGAACGAATTACTCGAATCACAGAGATTTAGAAGTTACACATGCGAGGCTGATAAAACCATTAGTGTAACTGATTAAAATGTCTGTGGAAGGAGATGAACTGGCTAAGCCACCAAAAATCATCTAAATCTCAAGCGCTGATTCCTATATATTGAATCCTCATTTATACCAAGCCCTTTGAAGGCTAAAGAAGTTTATAAGCCTTCCACACTCAGCTGAGCCCTACAGCAGAAAACACCGACAGTGCTTTAGATCTGCTGGAAACTGAACAGGGCAGGAGAGAACAGGAGTTGAGTGAGCTGTTCTCCTGGGACACGGTTGTATCACGATTGGGATTAGCCAACCTCTGTGCTCCTGGTTCCCCTCCCTATGACTCCTACTGCCAAAGGCCACATTATGAAAGAGGGTCTGATACAGTTTTTGCAGCATCTCCTGTTGTCCCAAATTGCAATTAGGATTGCAAGTAAGTGGAGACTGAAGATAGGAAAGTGAAGAAGAAAAATCAACAGTATTTTGTGCTGATTTATTTGAAGGCTTCAAAATAAGCCTATAAACTGAGAGCTTCTTATCACTTAAAATCTTGTAAGAGGGCTGCAGTCTAACATCCTGCAAACATCTGGAGGAAGAGGAATAAGTCTCGGAGACACAACAACTAAATACAATTGATGCCATAGGAAAGCAATTCAAATAAATAATATTCATTGTTTGGGTAAACTCAAAAAGCATAAGCTAAATGTAATTTATCTGAATAGTTTGTCCGCTGCAGTTTGCAGAGAATCGAAGCCAATCATATGGCCTTCCAGTCTGGCTTTAACAAGCTGAGCCAAGGTAACATTCCACTCATTTCCCTCAATTAGTAGACCTGTTTCACAATAGAGCTGCATCTAACCCCAAAAAAAGAGAGCCAAGAGGATGTTATTAGGTGCTAAGTTCCTTTTGTTTCCATCAGTCCAACCATTTTGTAAACATTTTCCCAAACGTACTTGCTGTCACCTCTCTTACAATAAATTTACAAAGAGATTGTAGATTAAATTCGTAGTAAACTATGTTCGTAGGGAAACTATTTTTACCAGCTTTGATGGGGGCTCAGGAAAAATTATTTTCCCACATAGTTTTTGATAAACAAATATTAACTGTGTTCTGGACTTTTTCAATACCGGGTCTAAGAAAAGCACAAGAAAAAGTGAAAAGATAATTTTTGAAATAATGCTGGAAACAGGATGTGTTGCCAGATATGCATTAAAGGGAAAATGGATCACAACAGGAAACATTTCCCTGTGAACAGGTTGCTACAATTTTCCCATGTCAAGGATCGACCAAATTCGTCTCAGCGACTGCAAACATTATGCTGGCAACCATTGTATTAATAACATTGTTATTAATACCAGTTACAGCCACGATTGCACAATGCTCAGCACAGTGCTGTAACTTGTGAGTTCAAATAACAACAAGCAAGATGGACAGAGCTCAAGTGCGGGGCTGTAGAGATTTCTAATAATTTTAACATGAAATATGAATTAAACCAATTGCAGAGCATTATCTTTACTTCCTACATTAAAATCTCAAAGCAGGTACATTAGCAGGAGATACACGCAGGGGATTTCCTTGTCATTTACCTATCACAGAGCCATTAAGGAAAAGTGCAACTCCAAAGAGGACACCAATGCAGAGAGCAAGGATAAAAGGCCGCCGGCGGCCCCAGCTCAGCGTGCAGCGGTCACTGGCCGAACCTATGAGCGGAGTGAAGATCAAGCCCAGGATAGGGCTGAGGAACCAAGTGAGGCTGTAGTATTGTTCAGGAAGACCTAAAACAAAGACAGAAATGATGGAAAGGTTATGTGGGACACACTGAACATTTCACTCGATATGTGAGGTTTTGTTACAGCGTTGCAAACTGCAAATTGAGGGTCATTTACCTACAGTGAATTCTCTCCCAAATGAAAAACACATTTAAGATTCTTCAGCAATAGTTAAAAAACCAGCAGAAATTGTTTATCTTTCAAATACCAGGGCAATAAGAAGGTAACAATTGGAGTTTTTCTGCTACTGAATCCTCTATCCATTTGTGGAATACAGACCCAAAGATTTTAGGATGCTTGGAAGCTGCCTGGCTGTCATATGCACAGAACCCCTGCTCAACAAAGCTTTTGAGATTCAAAATTTAACATTACAGTGGTGCTGTTTTCATTTAAGACCACCCCCGTAAAACAGTTACTAAAGATTTAATGGACTGAGGACAGAATTTGAATGTCTTATTAAATGTCCCATTTCTAAGCACAAAAATGTTTACTCACAAAAATGAACAACAGACAATAAAAACAACAATTAGCATTTATTCATCAACTTAGATAAATCTAAGGTTTGCTCATCCCCACTATCTTTGCTTTTTTTAAGAACAGAGGTGACTATTTATGGGATTAGACGGGAAAAAGTTAAAATTTACTACATAGCACTTACTAGAAAACAACAGCTTGCTAGAAATAATAATTTCTGGAGAAGAAAGAATTCCCGAGCCCTGCTCTCCACATCCCCAGCACGGAGCAGTGGCCTGCAGATGGCAGACTGGCCACAGCAGCAGCCAAGACGGCTCCTTTGGGACCTGCCTCCCGCTTGTTTATCAGCACAGGGCAGGTAACACTCAGACACGGTTCTTAGAAAAGCGTTAAAAACATAACTATCTACTTCTTGCAGTCCAACTGATGCCAAGACAGAAAAACTCAGTGTCTTTATCCCAGGAAGGAAAACCATTTATTATCTAAACCCATATATGGTGAGTGCGAGCAGCATTTGACCTTTGCTGGTGAGATCAACCTGTACCTTGTGCTCCCTGTTCAGCACACTGAGGCATCCATTACCAAGCAGGATTATACCAATCCCTGCCCAAAATAGCCCCTGATGCAAATTTGGAAGTCTAATCTGCTGCTGTTTAAAGTAGCACCAAATCTTGACTAGCAACACTGACTTCTTCCACGAGACAGATCAGATTTTTCCCAAGAGTGTTGCACACTCTGTGGTGATACAGAGATTATGTTATGGAAAATAAGCTATTTTTTGGCATAAAAAAACAATTTCATCATCAGGATTCAAAATCCAGGTCTGAGGCCAAGGTCTGTGTGATTTGACTCAACTTTGGCTAATGAACAGTGACAGCTGCCTTGATGAGTCCAGAGTTACTGGAAGAGACCTGCCCCTTCTGAAACTTCCCAACCTGTGTTTTCAGACCAAACACGCCATGAACCTCCTGCCACAGGGAATGGCATCATGCTTCAGCCACCCTTCCTTGTTACAGGCAGCTGCAGGCCTGTACTGAGGCCAGTACTCCACACTGGTACTTACCGTGCAACTGTTGACTCCTGCACAGGATTTAGATCTTTAGGAAAGGGCTGTGGTTGTACAGGTGGCACTGTGTTCCCATCATGATTCAAATCACTATCTCCTACTTAGCTTTTCCTACTGTTTCGTGATGTCTTGGCTGACATGGAAGTTTTAGCTAAGACATAACTGTGTGTTTGCATATTAGACCTAAAGCTCTCGTTCAAAAAGCCACAGGTCCCTGCAGATCCTATCCAGCTTCTCTTCATGAACACTATCCTCATCAAAGATGCAAGTTAGGAAGCCAGCAATTCAAGCAGAAGTGCAAGGAGAACTTCCATCTCCCTATGGTTTTAACACTCTCTTTAACTTCACCAGGTTCAACAGCTTCCCAAGCACACAAGCAGGTTCAGGCACCTCATGTTTAACTGGCACCTCACCTGCTCCAGGATGGTGACACTTGCCAGTGCCTGAGCTGGCTTAAAAACTAATTAATGATGGGGAAGAGGAAACATTTGGTTCAAGGCAAGTAAAACTAAAGGCTGGGCATGATTCTTTTAGGGTGAACGATTCTTCTGCAGGACACAGAAGACATGGCAACGTGTAAATACTCATCCCATTTTGCCTGCACAGAGACGTCCTGGGAGCAGTGGTTAAGCACCCAAAGTTGCTACTGTGTGAGGCCAAGTCCCTGCAGAGTCTGTTTCAAACAGCGAGAAGCTGCAGCTTAACCAATGTCATGGATCTTTATTGCAGTGATCCCCAACATCTGGAATAACTCGATGGCGTTTCATTGCACGAGGGCCGTGTGTTGAAAGCAGACATTTCTTTTCTGAATTATGTTGTGACTTGTGAATTATGAGCTGGGACGTCTCAATCGAGCTCATCCATCAGTAAACACTTGCGAGATGCTGGGAAGGTTTTGCAGTAAATCATACAGAGACTTTAAATAAACACAGGGGTGAAGGCTGGCAAGAGCTCTGTCATCAGCATAACAAGCCTCATCACATCTTATGTGAATAAACAGTCAAATAGACATATTTAAGTAAAATGCACACAAGTAAGAGATTCTCTTTTAATATTCCAGCATCCATTGAGACAGACAATTTGTTTTAATGGAGACTGTGGGCAGAAACAACAAGGAAACACTGGTATATCAGAGACAGTGCAAATCAGGGACACCAGGGGTTGGCACAGCTCACTGTCCCTCTGTCCTTGAGGCCACCACTTTGTCTCCAGTCTGCAATGACACTTCTCTGTGTTGCATACATATCTTAACCAAAAAAAAGTTCTGAAAACACAGAAACCATTTGAAATTATGATTTGAAATGACTTCTGCAGAGAACTAAAAATGGTTTACAAATATTTCTCCTTCAACTGTAAAATCTGCACATTTCTAAACTGGACAGATAGGTATTTTTATGCTTTATAGCCACAGCTAACTGTCATACAAATGTCCTAAAATTACTAAAAAACATTCAGTACTTGACTTCAACTACTTTCAAGATCAACTTTGCATGTAATAACTCAAAATCAGATTAAGATCTGGTTTGATTTCACAGGTCAGCAAAAGAAAGGAAAAAAGGTTTTTTACCCAGCCTTTGATACATGACTAAAATTAACGAGTTTTATCTTTCCATGTGTGAGTCAGAGGAGAGAGACTGAAATGCTTTTTTGGGAAGAATTTATTTTTACTTATTGCAAAGGGTGATCTTCCTAACATCTAAGTATTATAAATAAAAGCCTAAATCTAAATATTTACAGTGAAAATGGCTTACTTTGCAGAAGACATGAATCTCAATGATTTCAGAACAGAGCCATGGATGTAGCTTTTATGGAAGGGTAAAAAGGGCAGTTGAAACCCCAAGAACATTATGTTTCAAGATTCTTCTTTAGAAAAACCACTTTGATATTTTTTTATTGAACTACTCATTAGCAGCCAAAAGATCTATCTTTAGAAAAAGAGGCCACGATAAAAATCTATACCAGAATTAATAGCTCCATGCCAAGAAAAATGGAAGAATTTCTAAAAAGCTTTGAGTGCTCCCCCAAGTAAACAGGAAAGGGATAACTTTCAAGTGAAACACGAGCCATTCCCACAGACTGTGTAATGGCAGGAATCACTGACATGAGCACAACCTGCTTTCTCTCTTGCTGGAGAAGCCATGCCATGGGACTGCTTCCATAAGCTAAGTGGCAGGGCCCTGATAAATTGCATTCCAAGTGTAAGCCAGCAGTTTATAAAATCATCATGTGTGTTTTACATACAGTTATGCAGAATTCCAAACTGTTACCATTTATTAAGTGACGTGTATGGCTTTACTGTAAGTATGTAAACTGTGAGATTGTCACATTAGAATTTAGTTGGTTACTCAAGTGGAAAACAACTGAGTGGGGTTAGAGAAGACTCCTGGCAGGAAGTGGGTGCACATGAAAACTAAATTAAAGCAGTACAGGAAAAAATTAATCTGCTGTTGGGAGGATTCCCTCCTGAACCTGACAAGCTCCTCACCTGAGCAATGCACAGGCAGGCAGAGCAATCATTGTAGCAATAGGCAGGAAAGTGAGTTATCCAGAGTTTCCTTTTGTGTTTGCTTTCTAGATCTAAAAGCTGAGATGTGTAATTGATAAGCTCAGTCTGCCCAGTGAACCAAAACTCTGAAGAGCTCTAGTGCCCAGAAGAGTCTTCTCTTTCTGTACAGATTGAGGTGTCACCTCTGATGTCTGTGCTCAGCACTGTTGCTGAGAAATCAGACTTCTGTAAAGCTCACAGCCATGTTCTACCAGGAGTTTTCCAGGAAAGAGCTTTCTGAGGCACTGAGCACGACCTCCACTGTCCCATGAAGTGAGACTTCAAAAGGTACCTCACAGATGCTCTTCCTAAAATTCACCCTTCATGCTGGCAGAGTCTGCAGGACCTTCCACATTTCAACAGCAGCTTTAGTGCTAGACATTTTCATATAAATGAGAACGTTCCAGACAGACAAGGAGAACTCCAACCCCAAAATACTTCTCTTCCCTTAAAAGAGGCTGTTCTGGTTTTAGTATCTTGGATGTCTGCATACATGATATGCATATTTAGGTTGGCGTGCGTGATTTGGCAGGAGAAACAAAAAAAAAAAGACTGAAAATTGCAATACTTAAAGAAATTGTCTGTATATGTGTGTGTATATAAACAACAGAAACCCCTCTAAGTCTTCCAGGCTTTTCTGCCTCATAAGAATCAGCTCCAATAACGAAACTTCATAAAAATTCTGTCTGCAAGGGTTTTAGAAAGTTGAATAAGGTAATTACATGTCCTAATGGTTCCTTTCTCTGTATATGTATGCTGCTAAACCTAGAGAATGTCACCATTTTATGCATTATTTTAAAAGGGGAAGACAGTTCAGAAGGCAGCTGAGGCAGGAAAGACAACAATAAGCAGAAACGTAGAGACAGAGGGAATGTTTTGACACCAAGAAGTTCCTTCTGACGCCCCCATTCAGTGGCAAGGACTCAGCTGGGGGGTGTATTTTAAATAAACTTGGCTGTGGTTACGTGCTGGGCCAGCAGCCCTACAGCATCCAGTCTCTGATGTGCATAACAGATGCACGGATGCTGGCTTGGACTGGATTTCAAGGCAGCACAGCCATGAGATTGTCATCCATGTGACAGCCTTTCCACAACCTCTTACAGCCAAAAGTGAAATGTCCCAACTGCTGAGAGCTGCTGCACCCCCCTAGAGCAGGCTACGGCTCAGCTGGGACTGATTTTGGATGGCCAGGAGTGGTTCCACGCAGCACATGCCTTTACCAAAGGCTGCTGAGACTCACATGCAGGCTCAAAGGCCAAAGCAGCTGCATCCCATTACCAATTCAATGCTGTTCCTTTATTTTGTCTGTAATTTTCCACCTCCACACTTGCCTTGCCAGGTAGCAGCTCTTACAGCTAACCGCCATCCGCCAACTTGGAAAAGCAGCCTGGTGGCCTCACGGGGGAGGAATAATAACTGGAGGATTATTATTTAGCCTTTTACTGACAGCTAATCTGAGGAAACACCGAGGAGGGAAAAAACATATTGGATAAACAAGGTTAGTATTTGTGGCGTGAACTGAATGTGGAGCAGGTCACAAGGCAGACTCAGAAGTCTCATACAAATCAGTGAGAAAAAGAGCAAAACACAACAACAGCTTCTGTTAGGAGCGACGACTGCCACTGAGACCCTTGTAATATGGCATTTCCCAGCCAGCTACAAACAAACAGGACACTGGCTTCTAGTAAATAAGGGTTTGTTTTTTCCCAGACAAAAAAAGTGCCCAACAATAGTGGGACCAGGACTGCTCACGGTTCACAGGAAATGCTCACTGTGTCACCATCAGTCTAAGGGCTGCGTGAGGTCACGAGTTACATGGAAGAAAGATTAAGTCACATGCAGCAGTTTCTATTCAAAACCTCTTTTTGATAAGTTCTATTGGGGGAAAAATAGTTCTTTATATGCTTAACAATAAGATCTGATATGGGAATAGGATGCTAAGGTCCTATTTTCATTTGTTAGAAATCATCACCTAGAGACTTGTTTATACACTTTAAATAAACACCATACAAATTTCTGAACGAACACAAGAAGCTGTCATGCCCTGCAAATGCTTTCTATTCCACAATTTCATCCTTGTATAAAATACTGCGTGCTGCTAAAAATATTTCACATTGATCTGTTTAAAACTGCATTGCTTATACAAGCTGCTTTGTTTAGACTGTATTTTTAAGGAGTGTAGCAAGCAGAACCAATGCTTGTCAAAAAGCTGTGAAAAAGTTCAAACTCTGGTATCTGTTTTTCATCTTATACATCAAAATTGTAGGAACCGCTGCAAACTCAAGCAGTTTAGCTTTGGAGGGCCAATATGAGGAGTAGGGGTTTCAGAATAATTTCATAAATTCAGCCAAATATCCATTCCCTTATATTTAAAATAAAAACACAGACTTGCCACACATTTGTGTCTCCCAGAGAAACTGCAAACAAGCTGCAGTGCCTGTTTTGACAACTGCATCACCACGAAACTTTGACCACTCATTCCTTGCTTCTCGCTATCTCCCCTCAGATTTCAGGACTTTTAGTGGCTTAGAGTGAGACCCTGAGCTGCCAAAGAAACCATATCTGAGCCAATATATGTCGAGCCAATGCACTGGAATAGCCCTGACTGGTGGTCTGAGCACTACCGAGGTACAGTCAGCACTTGCACGTAGGATTTGTTGCATCCATGGGAAACCACCTTCTAAATTCTGGATTGAAATAGGGACTCTGACCAACAGGGAAGGGATAAGAAAAAGCACAGCAATTTCTCCTGGTGCCCATCACCATGATTTGAGCAGTGAGAGTAGAAGCTTTAATTTTAAAGTACTGCTTGAAATCAGAGCCCGGTAGCACATGAGACGAGACAGCCTATCACTTGCACCCCTGATGCTACAGTATCTTACAGCTGCTGGGGTGACAAGAAATGGAGCCCTATACTGGACTTGGTTTTTATGTGAAAATTTTGCTTTTCATTCAATGACTCCTGCCCAGCCTGTGTAAGGCACTTACTCAAGCCAAGTGCTTGCTCAGAAGCCACTTGGAAGAAGCGGCAAAGAGCACAACAGCACTGGAGAAAAATTGACCAAGACTTGTCATCCCAGGACGCCGTTTAATTGCAAGAGAGCAGGTGGAAGAACTCAGAACCAAGCTGTGAGGTTTTTCATTCCTACATTAAAATGATTGCCCGGCAAGCTGTCAGGCATCTTGATTCGCTCAGTGTCTCAGGAACAACCTACTGCATAAACATCACCTCAAAACTGTGGCTTCAATCTTCCCACTGGTAAAATTCACATCCTGAAATTCCTCTTGTGCCTGTCGAATCAGAGCTCTTGTGCTTAGCCTGCAACATTCACGAGCTGTCAGCACATTATCCACATCTCACAGGCAGGAGTACGTGCGCTCTGCAAGCCGAACGCTCTGCTGGAATACAAACATCACCAAGAAGTCTCCCCTCTCCCTCGTCCCCCTCCTAGTTAGCTCTCGTCAGGAGGGAGAGCTGCACGAGGGCTGGGATGCCGGGCTCTCAGCTCACTCAGCTGCTCTGGTTTTGCTCTGGATGATACACAGGGCTGCGTCCTCTGCGCAAACAAGGAATTTTTTGTGGGACACAAGACTGGAGGGAGAAAGCACAATTTCTCCATTGGATGGGGTTATGGGCACTGAGGGGAGTGATAATCAAGAGAACACATAATTAATAGGAATACTGCGGAGGCATAAAAAACACAGTACTGCAAAAACCTGACATCCAAGGGCAAAAAGCAGAAAACTCCTTCCAACACTACCAGCAGAAGTCAGCTGCAGCCACCCTGGAATGGTCAGGAAAACTCCACAGGACCAAAGAGACACTTTGCAGGGGAGACTGCTGGGGCACTGTCTGTCTTCCAGGACAGGGACCTGCCTCCTGCATTGCTGTGACATTCAAACCTTCTACAGCACATCCAGGCCTTTAAAATGCACCCACATTTCTGCTTTAGTCACTCCCTATCATAAGAACAGGATTCTAGACAAAATCTGCATCTACATTAGAGATACAGGAACAAATAATTAACAGGAAAACTAAAATGATGACATTAGCTCAGAGATGTAAGAAAACTGTCTGACATTTCCTTAAAACTTGTATTTCAAATTTGAGATTTCCTTAGGAGTTGGATGCAAACAAGTCAACACTGTTACAGCAGAAACAACTTCCAAAAATGTGGAAACTATTTCACACCACATCTGTACCTAGATTAGAGCCACCCATTTTGAAAGACCAGCTAAACTGGTAATAAGACAAAGCCCTTGCTCTTCAACGGCTTCAGTACAGAAATATTAGTGTGGTGTTTCACATACAGAGCTCTGGAGGTGTTTTTAAGCTGCAGAAGAGTAATATCTCCTTCTGGCAAAGCTATTCTGCCTTTTGAAATTCCCCACGCAATAGCATGCCAGCAGCAACCACGGTGGGTTAAATAAGACTTCTGGAAAATGGAATTAAGGAAATAAGTGACAGGCCTCTTAAAGGATTTCATCATCCAGCTCTCCCATTTTCTGTCTCTGCTCAATTATTGCTTCTCAACCTCCTACAACTGTCCTCCCCTTCTCATATTTGGCAACCGTGGGAGTCGTCAGTGTTTCATTAAGCTCTGCTGCTGCACGGCTGTTCTGCCAAAGTTGTAGAAAGGTTTATGTGGCTTTCCTGACAATTTCTGGTTTATAACCCAGTTTTATGGTGCTGTGTCAGGAAAGAGAAGCGTATGTTAAGAGAAGTGAGCCAAAGGTACGTGTGGAAGGGGGAGAGGGGAAGCGAAAGCCTGAGAACAGCTGAGGTTTGAGGCATCAGAGAGAGACACATGCGCGGATCTGCAGGCAGGCAAATGTGATTTTCCTTTTAGCATGATCACAAATGCTGTCAAGCAAATCTTTTAAAGCTTCCATTATTTATTTTAAAGTTTCTAACCCTCCTACTAACCTACTTCCACAGGAGTAACCTATAGTAATTCAGGTAGAAGACTATTTCTAGCTTACTGCCTTTGTAACAATCCAGTTTTCTACTTCCTTATCCAATATTGACATATATGTCTATTACTTGACTTATTTGATACTCCTGCTGCTGCTGAGGAGGAGGAATCAAAAGCAATGCATGTAACCTGTCCTGCTCAAAGAAAGGCCAAAGAATCAACTACTGTTGTAGATTTTTTTTTAACTACAGCTAATTAACAATTCCTATAGGTTCCACTGAATTATATCCTTATCAAACCCAGGGTATTTATTTTTTGCCAGGGTACAGTGTAAAGTGCCAGCTTTACTTAAGACAGAAGCTGAACCCTTTATGCTCAAACACTGAGAATGCCAAACGAGCTTTCCCCATGCTGCAGCAGGTAAATAAGCTGCAGAGAGAGCAAGGAAACACAACATTGCCAAGGGCTCCGAGCTACTGCTGAAGCTGATTCACTGGAGTTTTCTAGATTATCTGTGCCATCCTTTTTGGCTCTTGGGAAACTTGTTTTTAACTTTTCTTGCTCTCTGACTTATTAACCAATATTTAGAAATTTATCACTTTGACACTAATAAGAAATTTGCATCACAGCATTTAACGAGCTGAAATGGAATATAGATTAAATCTGATGCAACTTCCAGTGTGCTGAACCAGCACTAATAAAAATACTTCTTTTTAACCATCACTGTAGAGCAGTTTTAAGGGTATAGCAGAGGTGTTTACAGCAACTAAAAAACCGAAAAATTTCTTCACTGTTCCAGAAAAACACAGGTTGTGCTCTGTATCACAGAATCACCCAAGGCTGACTTCACAATGTCAGGGTATTTATTCCCAGCCTGTCTCCTGTTGCTGGCCAGTTAAGCAAGCTGCAGATGCAGGAGGACTCGAAGGTCACATACACAAAATCAGCATCCATTTCCCATCGCTCCTAAGTGTCTAAATGTATGCGGGCCCGTGTATGAATGCAGCAATCAATAAGCTGTTTCACCACACTGATCCTTCCCTCGCCCTTATGGGATGTAATTAAAAGGCATCAGCCGTACGTGATGCCCCACTTGGGCTCGGCGCATTACGTAACGCTGCAGCACTTCCCGCTCCTCTGGCTGCAAGATTACACATCAATTACTGTGACATGTGTTGCCTGAAGAGATGCAGCATCCCAGTTTATCCAAAGCTCAATAGGGTTTTTCATCACTGCTTCTAGAATATCGACAAATTTATAAACAAAGGACTTTGGCTCGAATTCCTTGAAAATTCCCAAACTCAAGAGGTTCTTATACATACAACAGAAAACCTTTCAGCAACCTGTTCTGTTAATCAACAGCAGAGCTTTTGTTGCAGTGATTAACACATTAATACCCTGGAATATGACCACCTACTTACATGGCTGAGTCAAATCCTAACCAAAAACTCGTGTTAACCCCTAGTTTTAACTCCAAGTAGAGTCAAACCTGAACTGTTAACTCTGGGTATTCAACCCAGATTGGAGCAACCCTCCCACCTCCTAAAAAAATCTGGTCAATGAACAACGTAACAACATTTCACCTTATGAACGAATTTTTAATTAAAATCATACTGGCTTAAGGGAGACCTGTTCAATATGGGGCTGCCCAGCAGCACCACGAGGCAGCAGTAGGTGCAGCCTTAGCCCCCCTTGCTCTGGTCCTGTTCTGCCCTGTTTGTTGTGCCCAAAGGAAGCTTTGAGTACCCTTTCACACTGCTCTATCCAGACCTCAAGGGTAGGTGGAAACCTGATTGACATAACTAAGCAAGGGCAAGAGAACAGCAGGGCTAGGACATCGCAAATGTTCTGCAACTTGCTCACGGTCAAGACTTTTAATCCACCATGGTAGCAAACACTGGGCTAGAAGGCATCACCAAGATATTAATTCCCATACACTGCAGCAGAAGTTCCTCCCTGATGTGTCCATTCCACCCCACAAACTCCCAAGCCCTAGGGAATCATAGAGGTTCTGGTTCACCCTGCCAAACAAATGACTGGCATATACATAGTCCAGGATGGCATCTGCTCAGTGTATCCAGGAACAGAACTTGAAAAAGGAAGGCAAGCAGACTCGAGGGTAGCCAAAAAAGTATTTTTTTGTGGAGCAGGCAGCCAGACAGAGTCTGGTCAGCACAATATTTGTGCCCTTGAATTGCAAGGAGCAAAGAAAACAGTTCATTTCCAGGCTCAAGAGTGAAACGCAAGGAGCTTGTCTCTGCACATTGATAAAAATCATTCTCTCCTTCCCCAGTGTTTAGACTTGACTATATGCTTGGAAGTCACATGAAAAGAGTGACTTGAGGTGGTTTTTGGCCTGTGTACCCTTGCAGACACCATCTGAGAACCTTTTTCTTCCTGGGGATTAGTGACCAGACAGTTGGTCTTTACATTTCAGCCAGGATCACATTTTCATAGTCCTTTTAAGGGTCAGAAGGTGGTGCAGACAGCTCCTTCTATAATTACCCTGGTTGACCCAACAGGAAAAATGTACTACCTAATAAACATTATAGCTACCCAATATACACTTCATATTCCAAAAACCATTTTCCCCCAAACTGCCAGAAAGGAAAAAAGCTGAATTGATCCTACCTACACTCCTTAGGCCATTGACAACATGTAGTCTCAAAGTGCTTTACTTCCCTTTTCAATACTCAAAGCCTCCCAAAAAGGCACCATTCCCATGACAGGCTTACAAAAAGTGTATTGTTAATTGTTACCACGCTGAAAAATCAACCTTCTGGCCTTTCTAAAAGCTTTTGGACTACAGGTTTGTTTATAACAGGAATAAACCCTCTGCCTGGGATCATCTGGGTCACAACTGTGCTACTGGGAAGCTCTACCAGAAAGTCAGCAGAGAGTGGTAACACAGCATTTGCTTTTAAATCATTTGCTGTTTTAAAAGTGTTGCTGAATTATATGAATGAATATATAAAGAAACATGCTGATACTTCTAACTCATTATTCATTGTTTGCTTTAAAAAAAACCCCAAACAGGCGAATTTTGCGAATAACCCATCCTAAGCTCCTAAAAAGAAAGCGCATTCCTCTACCCAGTTGCCTTTATTGAGGTTAATTCCTCATGCAGCTATATCAAGCGGAACAGAAATCCTATTAGTGCTTTCCCCGTTTGCTGCAACAAATGAACAGCATGTTGGAGTTTGCAGGCACAGTTTTCCATGTACATTGCTCCAGGAAAAAACACTACAGTTCACCCGTGGCTGTAACAATCTCTAAATATAAGAATGAGGACTATCAGACAGAGTTTTAATCAACTGAGGGTTTTCTCTGCCAAAAAAATGTGGGTTTTCTCTGTAGCTATTCACGCCACCTGCCTTGTGGTAAAGCATTATAGAAAACCATCCTCTCAGATGAAATTCTGGGCTGATTAAAGACAGTGTTGGTGTTTATGGAGCTTGCCTCAAACTTTCCTGCACTTGCATGTTTTGGCTTGAACATTAACTTACATGAAACACGTTCTGTACGTGTACAGGGGAGATTTAAAAGCAGAGCTGTTTTCACATTGAAGTCTTCTAAATTCTAGTTAATAAAACCCTCGATCTTAGTATTTTGAGCTTGCAGGGTCATACTACAAGGTTGCTCTCATAGGAAATTCTGGTAACTAGAGCAGAGTCTCAGGCATCACTCCAAATAACTCACTCACTGTGTCCCAGAGAAGTGGCTCCCCCACCCTCACTCAGCTGTTTAAAAATTATACAGCTGTATTTGTACGTGAACGATAATGACATCCATGGAGTCCCTTTGCACCAAATAACTGGAATTGACAGTCTGGAATAAAATGTAATAATACAAGATGAATAAGACTTCTTTCTGCAGACCATTAAATGTGATCTTTACTCACATGTATTACGTTGCACAATCAGTGAAGCTACGCGTGGAAGGATAAATTTACCAATAAAACCTGAAGTTAAACAAGCAGAGCACACCAGCACGTAAGACAGCAAATATTTCCCTTCCAAATGTGCAAATTATGAGAGTTAGGCCCTACTGGGGAGAAAGCAGAACAGAACTCTCTTCCAACAACCAGACAAGTATTTTTATGATATTGTGAAAAGCAGTTTTCCTTTATATCACTCTACATGTAGTTTTTTCTTGCCATTTGAACTTACAAAAGAATGGAACAAGTTATATATTATATATACGTGTGTATGTGTTATATATATGTTATATACTATTTATACATATATACAAGTTGTAAATGTTACAGGTGTAGCAACACAGCATTATTCAGTCATCCAACAAAGAACCCGAATAATTTTTAAGATTGAAACCTAAATAATTTGCAAAATTTGGCATTCTTCCATACCTGGCAAAGTTGTACCAAACTCCTCTCCTGAAGGTTACAGCTTAAAAACATTTGAAAACTTATTTTAAACACATTTGCCACATCAACAGGGTAGGAATACACACTGCAGAGAAATAACCTTCCTCTCCATTTATCTCCGTAACCTCTGGCACATGCTGACTGCTCTCCAGGCTGATGGAGTCCCTGGCACAAAATTTATGATGCATGACTTTGACTACCTCAGAGAAGGGGGAGCACTTGTTAGACTATTGCTTAATTAAATTACAGAGAAAGAACCACCCTCAGCCTTTTAACTGATTACATAATCTTATTTTCTCATGCCAACCCTACATATCCTGAAAGCTCTCCCATGTGCTTCCTGAGCTTCTCCACTGTTACACCGCGTGTCTGTCTTGGGGGGACCCAGCAAGCCACTGAGGAAGGGGTGTCAACACTGCTGCTCAGCACTGGCTTAGCCATGACCTCTGAGATGTCAGCCGGTTGGGGCCTGAAAACTGTGTTTCTGGCATACTTCTGTTGGTTGTAACGGAAAGGAAAGAAGAGGAAAAAAAATTAAGTTCTGTTTTAATTTCATACAGATGACAAAGTTTCCTTCTGCTCTTATTTAAGGTCAGTATGAAGTAAACATCATTTGCTTTGTGTTAGAGGGTAGGTTTAGATTAGGTATTAGGAAGAAATTCTTCCCTGTGAGGCCCCAGAGAACCTGTGGATGCTCCATCCCTCGAAATGTCCAAGGCCAGGTTGGATGGGGCTTGGAGCAATCTGGGATAGTGGAAGGTGTCCCTGCCCATGACAGGGGGGGTGGAACTGGGTGGTCTTGAAGGTTGTTTGCAGCCCAAGCCATTCCATGATTCTGTGTTACAAAGGCATTAATATCAGGAATACCAACTCCTTTTTTTAAAAACAGCAGATATAATGCAGAACCACTACAGAGGTGGTAAACGGACACCAAAGTCTAGCAACCAGAAATTTAGTTTTTTAAAGTTTTACATAATAATCACTTAAGGGGAGTAAAAAAGAGCAGTGCACAGTGCATCTGCTCTTCTTTTCTACTGCAGCTTGGAAGAAAACAGCAGATCAGATATTTCAGTGACATCCAATTGCTGCATAAATTGTTTAAATTGCAGCTGAGTATGATAAACAATCATTTTGAAGTCACCTGATGCAGTCCATGTAAGACAGCAGGTATGCCTGTAATGACTCTTCCTTGCCAGAAAATGTCTGGCTTGGTAGGACACTGACACTGACTTTCCAAATCAGGCAAATAAAACATTGTGAATACCACAACTGTCTCCAGTACAACTGATTAACCCCAGTAAACAATCATTTATCTGAATACCCGAGACACTTTGGTTTAAATTCATGAAGATTTTTCCCAGAGTGCCCAAGTTTAATACTAATTTTAGAATATGTAATTTAATATTTATTTTCCTACCACCTACATGAACTCTGAAGGGCATGAACTTGATCTCTATTCTGCAAAGAAATACTTTACTTTCCAGAAGTGTCCAGATTTAGCATTTGTAAGAGGTATTAAAACACTTCCAGATCAAGAGCTAATTTAAAGCCAGCAGGATATTTTTGGAATTTGCAGATTATCCTGGCCAGGGGGGAAGCTCAATTCTGATAGACTGAATTATTGAAAAGACCATTGTTTACAGAGCAGCACAACTGATAAAAGCAGGAAATTTGTGTTTTTATACAGCCAATACAGAGAACACATAGAAAACGATCCAGCTCAGTTTATCACTTGAGCTAGAAAGAACAGCCACTGGGATTTGGGGGAGGATAGAAATTCGAGGTGAAGGTGATCTCAGCAGAAGTTATACAAAATTTAGTGGCATAATAAAAGCAATTGGTGGGACAAAGCCTCATGGTGGGACACTTGCCAAGGACAAAGCTGATACCAAGGACAGAACCAGGCCACTGTAGGGACTGAGCCTTTCTGTTGATCCTTCCCCCTATCAGCACCTCCATGGGGAAAAGTATTCTTGCTCTGGAAGTGTGTTAAGACATTTTTGAGCTGAGTGTGGAAGCTCTGTCCTCACATGGAACACTCCCAAAAACCTGGAGAGAAGGCACCTAACTCTGCAGTAAAAAACTGTAATCCAGCAGTCATCATTCCCTATAAATAACAGAAACTCAGATTCAAATTCTTCCGTTTACATGCTCTGCATCTACTACACCACAAAAAATTCACCATGAGGCTCCAACTGAACATCACCAAATGTTAACAGAGTTGGGTTCATCTATTTATGGAAAAATCTGCATCTGTGCTGCTCTGTACCCAGTGACTCGAGACTTCAGGGAGAGGAAGATGTTTACGGAGTAACATGAGCTATAGGGGATTTATCCAAACCAATGCAGACATAATCCATAACATGGATTTTCCCTATTTAGTTAAATGGGCTTGTATTAAATATTATCAAACTGAATCAGTAGCAGAAAACATTTCCAATAATTTCTTGCAAAATAGCCTGCAGGAAGTATATCTGAAACCTCTTCCACTGGTGGTTGGTGAAAAGAGGATGATTAAATGGGGTCCCAGAGGGACATCACAACAGAAAGACTCTTGCAACAAGAACACAGGGGACTGGGGGGAACAGAACTCAAGGGGCTGCAGCTCTGACAATCCTTTACTGAAGCATTACATGAGTTGGCAAAAGCCTGTTGACATTCTTTTAATTTCCAAAGTGGCTTTAATTCTAGTTCCTTGAAAAGTAAGACTCCTGTTTACTAAGGAGTTCTCAGCTATTCCTTTCTCATAACCTGTCTCACAGTCCACAGTCAACAGAAACCCACTGATGTGAGCCGTGGGGTTGCCAGTTCCAAGGCTGGGCATCCGAATCTCAGTTCTGCATCTACAAGTCTCTGCCACCAGAACCCCATCCAAGAGCTGAAAGGTTTCTTTTTACAGTAAAGAACAGGCAATTGCCTGCTGGAAAATTGCCCTGGTGGCAATTACTTTGTAATAAAAGAGCATGGAAGCACTATCATGTTTCACCTGTTATCGCTATGGCAAAGTTACCTCTCGGTCAGAGCTGAGGGTCAAACTCAAATTCTGAGCAGAAAAATTCATGGATGTCCATTCAAGGCTTCTCCTGACATCTTGCTCCAGATGAGGGTGTTTAGGCAGAAGCATAAAGAGATGTTGGGCATGTGGGTGGAAAGCAGATTAAGAGGAAGGGTTTAGGCTAAGAAAGAGGTTGCGTAAATGTGTGTTTAAAACCACTCAATTTTAGTGCATTTCCAGGAGGCCAAAGTCTGTCCCTACTTCTCTCATCTTTTCCCCACTACTCACAGGAAATCTTAGTAAAAATCCAGGGATCCTGCAGTTCCTTTATTCCCATCTATGCCCATTTCTACTCTCTACAACTGCCCTCGAAAGCAGCAGAAAGGCTTGCCTTGAGTCTCACAACAAGGTGGCTCTGGTATGTGTGAGAGGAAAGAATTTCAAGTCAAGTGACCCAACGATAAGAGAGATGTAAAAACCCTGTTTACAACAGAATTTAATACTATTGGCTGATATGAAAGTTAAAATTTAAAAAATTTAATTGAATACGGTCCCATACCCAGGTCACCACCATTAGCTTGTAGCAGTGTTATTAATTAGTCCTTATTTCTGCTGCTTTACTAGATCTTCGGGCAGGAGAAAAGGAATTTGGGAAAGAAGGGCAACACAGATCTCAAAGTACACCTAAGTCATGCCAAACAGTTTAGCCCCTCCTAACCCTTGGCTACTCCAGATAAAAGGGAGGCAGCATGCTGGGCAGAAAATATTTACAGGTAGAAAGAGGCAGCTACATAAGGATAGAGATGTGCATTTCCTTCTTAGAGAGTGATTATTTTTGGAGGCTTCAAACTCTTCTGACAAATCGCAGACTAAAATGTCTATTGCTGCAGGATAAAAAAGGAAAGGATTTTAAGAACGGAGGTGACAATGAAATCAAAAACTGCTTTTAAACCTCCATCCTTTGCTGACAGCCTGCATTTTTACACAGTTTGCTTTGCCCTGCACTGTGCTGCTTCTGTCAGCCCACGGTTTTTAGACCTGTTCATATTTCTTGTGTCATATACTGGTCACTTGCTCTAACCCCAGACCACACAAACTCTTAAAATGAAAACTTCCAAGGATTCAAAGAAGTGTTCGCTCACAGTTTTTACTGTGAACTCTCTTTATGCTAGGGGGAAAAAAAACCCAACCCACATTAACTTTCCCACAGTACACAATTAAAAGCTCAAGGACTTTTATTAAAGATTTGGAATGGGAAAAAGCAGCACCATGGCAAGTACGGATCTTATTTTAGAAGTAGGTTCTTCAGCAGGCCTTATTCAGCCAAAAAACCAAACAAACAAGCACAAACAAACACCACAAAAAACCCAAAACCAAACAACAACAACAACAAAAAAACAAAACCAAAAAAGAACAAAAAGTTACCTACTGGTAAGTAATAGGAAACATATTTCATGCTATGGGAGAAATCTCTGAAGCCATTTGCACTCAACTTCCCTCTCCTAGAAAGGCTTTTCATCCAAACTCACACAGTCTGTAGGACCCTAGAGCCAGCAGGAATGCTCACATTACCCAGCTGAAAATCTGCCATGTGTTATCAGTGGTGCCTCTGAAGGCCAGATTCAGTGTCACTTAAAGAAAAACAGAGCATTGATATAAAAAAAGCTGTAAGGAACAGCTATTGCACAACTGCCAAACCACATGGCATTTGCCTTGATATGAAAATAAAGCACATGCTCCTAACTGCCCCAGGATTAAAAATCTTAAATTCCATAGCATCTTTCTTTTAAAAGGGCTTTAAATACATCTTTAATCCAACCTTCCACTAAGGGCTATCTGTGTTCAAAATCTGTGCTGCTATTCCTTCGAGGTCAAAAGACACTTTATGTAAGAGTGATACATGATATGAAAGCTTGACTTGCTTGTTAGTTAAAAAAAAGTACAGTAAAATTAGTCTTACACAAGCCCTTAGTGGGCATAAAATTAGTCAATAAGTAAAAAAAGACGGGTGGGGAGGTTTTATAGAGCAATTAACATGTGCCTCAGGCACAGTATTTGCAGTCTTACACATTCCACCACATGAGATGTGAATACAAACTTTACGTGATCTTACAGACTAACTCTAAAGCTAACAAGGCTGAAAAAAGGATTTAATTGTTTATTATCCCAGGTTTTCTGGATCCACTGTATATTCAATTCTTGCCCTTAGGTTAGCTGTGTTACAGTCCTCTCTTGGGACAGGTCAGCTCCCAAGCCATTAATTCTTCCAAAGAGAAATTCAGATCCTGCAATTCACTCTCACCATCAAACGCAGCCATGCCTGGGAGCACGGAGGCAGCTGGATTGAACAGGAATTTAACTCTGGGAGTCAAAGGACAGGTTATAGCAACTCAGTTTCTTCCTGGTAAGACAAGGTAGGCCGCAGCTGAAATGGGAGATACAGCTTTGCAGAAAGGCAGTTAAAAATACATAACCTTAATGTAACCTCTGGCAGAGAGGAGGAATAAACTCAACTACTCGAGCTGAGCTGAAATAGAGTCAGTGCTGCTTTGTGTTGAAGAGCTTCCTCCATCTGCAAGAGGCTTTCCAGCCACTCAGCTCTTTTTCACTTGAATTATAGCCTCTAACAGCCCATCCAACCCTTTGCTCCCTTCTTCCCCAAGACATCTTTCAGGTTTTTAGATTCCCTTTGATCTCAGGCTTAGCCTTAGGAAGGCTATCTGCTTCCACACTGAATTGAGTCAGCAATTGATACCTTAATTCCTTTGAAGAAACAGACCTAGAAGCCAATTCGTCTGTAACATTTCATGCTTGGTTTCTAAATACATCTCCATAATCTCCCTTTACCTACAAGCATTCTTCTCAGGCAGGTATCAACACCACATTTCAATGGGGAGAGTCACTACTGCACACTAAAAGAGTTCACTCTGGAATATTGAATCTCTTCAGCATAATGAGTTCTCAGCTACCATAGAGATTTCTCAGAATCAGCAATTTGAATTATTGCTTAACACACTTTTTCCATACTGGCAATTTCACATGAACTAGATTTCAAGACCCTTTAAGCACAGTCTGCTAAGCTTTAGGCTGGATGAATTTTGAATGTTAGATAATTATTTCTTTTATGAGATATTATATCTAAATGCTTTAGCTGTAAAATAACAGCCCAAGCCCCTGAACAGCTTTCCTACATATATGAGACACGAGCAACTACAGCATTTTGCTGATTTGAAAGGATCTAATGAGAGAAATAATTTATTTCCCAAACAAAAATAATCTATGGTATTCTGTTTTGCATAGCTCAGCCCTTCTTTTTAGTAAAATCTAATAATTAGCAGTGAAATATTCAGTTTCCAGAAATTCTATTCTTCATTGTTATTGCCTAAAAACAGCACCAATGCTCAGGGTTAAGCTTAAAATGACCAACTTCAATATTTAATGCTAGACTAGCCAATGTTTACTACAAGAATCCATTAACTCTCACAGTAAAACAAAGTGATGCCATCACAGAGAGGCGCTCACATCTGAAAGGCAGAAAAAAACACAGCTACTCCTGTACCACAGCAGACAAACATCCCTAAATTTAAGTGACATTATAAAGGTAAGGAGCACATGTAAACTCATTTTCCTTACGTTTTCTTATGAAACTATGTAAATGTACACAGATTCTTTTTAAGAGCACTAGTGTAATATATTTAATTTATGCAGGGGAATGAGGAACAGCTCTGGTGCTGACAGTCACTTCTGTGCCTATTAACTATTCATAAAACACTCAATAGCATTGAAAGAGCCTTTGAAGCAACAGCAAAGGCTTGACAAAGCTTTTATCATATTAAATATAAAACGTGAAATTTCATGTTTACAGCTACCACTACTCATTAGTCAGACAGTGAGTTTTTCATGCTGAAAGCAGCAGCCACCCCAAGTCACAAAATACAGATTTTTTTTTTATTCCATAGCCCTAATGAAACAGGCCCACGGATCCCACCTTTCAGAAGAACTCAAATGGATTTACAGCTTGCATTAAAACCAAAATTTTGTTTGAAATAAAACAGAAATAATCTGAAACTACCAAGTTATGTATTTATTAATGGTTTGAAGTGTTATTAACAGAAGTCATGTATTGTGATTTCACTGAACAAGTTTCTTCAAAAACCAGTTTCTCCGAGTTTACACCACACCAGTCTTTGGTTTCTCCTCCTTTTACTTTTATTCAAACAAAATCCTGTGCAAAAGAATTTTCTCATGTGTCCAAATCTTCCATGAACTTATGAACTGGAAGTAATTTTAGAGATTTAATCCTTAGAAGCCAAGTTTAATGATGGAAAAAAATACAGTGTCATTTATAAACAATAGCAGGGATTTTAATTCCTTCTCACAGATAAGCAGCATTAAGTACCAGACGTTTCAGAAGACAAAGGTCTCATCCTGCTCCTGTGAAATTCGTAGTTTATGTGCAGGGGAAGCAAACAGCAGTGTTAATACTCAAGGATAACATGAATCACTCAGTTTCTCAAAACCCTTGGACTCATGAACAAGTAAAACTCAAGTTCTGAAGGTGCTGAAAGCTTATTTTCTGGTAAAATTTAACACTGGCAGAAACTGTTTATTGAACAGGTCTCCAAAAGGTTAATGGAGATTTTTAGAGATTATAACTTCTGCAAGCATCAACTAATAGAATTTCAGCTGGACTCAGACCAGAATTCTCATATTTGGCATTTTTTTACATCGTTTGAATTCTTCTCAAGTTCACGGCTTCATTTTGAATTCTTAAGCTGCAGATACTAAGAAACCAAAGAGCAAGCTGGAATTAAAAAAAACATGTAACATATATTTGGCTTTTGGTTGTTGCTAAGATACTAAAGCCCAGTTATGACTACGAGGCTGTTAGAGATTTGTAGCAGCATTTCTGACACAGCAATGTAACATCAATTATAGCAATAAAGACAATGATTAAAGTCAGAAATCAGAACTTATTTCAGTAGGGGTACAGTAACTCAGGCGCTTCAGCACCATTCCAATTCCCAGTATCTACTGATTCAAGCAGCTTTCACTGATGTTTTCAATCCCTTTTTTAAGATTTCAGAACTTCAGGAAATTTAAACACAGTGAGTTCAACCACCACTGAACTGGAAAGGGACCATCCAAGTGGCCATCTCCTTCAGCTGATAAAATCTCGTGGGTTACAGAACAAGTAGGACAGCTCATTCATCTGCCAAATCATAACTACACCTCTGATCCAGGGTACTCAAACTGCAAGGAAAGTCAAATACTTGCAAGCAGAAAGTGTGTAACACCATACTAATGTGCCTAAGGTTTTCATGGAGGTATCTGATAAGAATCTGAGATTATTTCAGTGACCAAAGTGTTCCCAGGGACAGAAAAGCACAAGCACACACTGTAAATTTAATTGTTAATATTCAACACACTCTCTGAAGAGTCATCTTTTTTTGGGTACCCAAAAGGCTTCTTGTTCTTCGGTGTATTATGAGCAAAATTGGTTGAGTCACCACACTTCCCCCCAGGTGCCAATTCTCAAATATAGTTTCTCGAGCCAATTTAATCTCACAGAAACTGATCTTTGCTTTTACCAAAACAAGAAGCAAAGGAAATATTACAGCAGTTCGACAGCTCTATTGCAACCCCCTCCAGTGAGGAATAAATATAGCTCACGCTGAGGCAGACAGATGTTGAGGTTGATAAAGGTAAACAGAACCATGTAAGAGGTAATTAACAAAGAGGCCAGATAAGTCACCCGTGAATAACTTAACCCTTCAGTGAATCCAGCACTGGTTTTAGCCATGCTGTGGGCACAGGAGCCAAGCAGAAAGATTTCAATTAGCTGCCAAAGCACTGACATTTGTAACTGCTACCTCCATTTCTTATCTCTGTGGCAGGGAACATCGTCACTGCATCCCCACAGACTTTGGCATCACTTTGTCAATTTGCAGCTTTTCTAGAAGCGGGAGCCTTCTTCTTCCCTTCCCCCAAACCCCGATGTTTTTTTGATCACTGGGGTTAGGGAAGGAAGGGAAGAGATATTTCTCAATTATCTGGAGGAAACAGTTAGAAAAGCTCACAAAAGAAATGTAAACTGGAAGGCCGGTCAGTAATTAAGAGGATGGTTTATTTATACTGTCTGACCTTACCCTATGGTAAGGTAAAGTCAGCTTAGCCAGCCATACATTTTAATCATCCAAGTGCCAGCACAAACAAAGCAAACAAAAACCTACAGGTCACTTACAAAACCAGGGATCTTCTCCATGCAAAGCAGGATGCAAGTTTTTGAGTTTATGGTAGACAGTTATTGAATCGATGCTGCCAGTACAAGGGACTGAAGTCTCTAAATCTCAACTTACCCAAAAGACAAAACCTCAGAACAAGTTATGAACATCACAAACATTCCTAGATGAAGCTGCATGTGTCTCATTTAGCAAGTCAGGTTAATCAGAAAAGCTCTTTTTTGGAGCTTTTTAGAATGTGTTTTAACTATGCAAACAATAGATCCATGAAGACCATCGATGAGCTCTGAAAATTATAATTTTCAGGAAAACATGGAGGCTTAACTCATCATTATCTCCCATGGCACTAACTGCACTGATTATTCACTCCGTTCACTCAAAATAAACCAACTAGCAATTTCAAAGGAAAATACATTTTTAACTGCAGGAAGACTGCATGAAAGGACTCGTACACCACATGCTCACAAGTTGAATCTAAGATGCCTTTTTCTCATATCAAACAAACAAAAAATCCCCATATGTTTCATTCAAGATGCTAACCTGGGAAATTTTAAACAATGTTGTAAATAGTACTCACTGAACATTACTTTTTTAATTAGTTGGGTGCTTCTGTTTGGCCACAGCTGAGCAAGCTGTAAGGCACACCTGCACAGGTAAACCAAAGCAAACATAATATACAAATATATATAGACAATTATACAGGGCACACACGTGGCTGGTTTATTCCCTACTCAGTCTGGCATTTCCATTTGGTGTTATGTTTTCTGATATCTGTCTGACAACACAAGTTTCTGTATTTGATAAAGGTAATACCAGATACTCTTAATGCTGTAAACAGTTTATTTGAAACCTAGTGACAATGCCCACCATGAAATTTAACACTGACTACCCCTATTCTAAACTCCCCCCATTATCATCTAAGGCTATTGGTATCACGGTTTATTCATGTGTATTCACGTGCTATAAACGGCAGATTAATCACACAAAACAAGACTCTCTAGTGGTTAGAAATGAACACAATAGCTCACTGGAAAAAACAATTTATCTAACTGTTTAGATATTCTAAAGTACTGTAACCTGAAGCATTTCTCCATAAATTAGAAAACTGCTTCACTGCAATCCTCTACAGCCTAATATTGTTTCTCGTTTCTAGGACACTTACCTTGTAGTAGAGAATTTTAGAATTAAATCAGGTTACATTTTTCACAGAGGGAAGCAATACTAGACAGAAGATGAATGCATAGAGAAATCCTTCCCACTTAAACATGATCACACAGTTGAATCTGTGCTACAGACAAGGAAAAAAACCCAAATCCTTTTTACCTTGTGTACCTTTATTTGGCAGACACATCTTCCCTCTTTGCCTGGCTTCAATCGATGCAAAAATATATAGAAAGCTTTGACTCACAGAAATGAGAATTACTTACCAATTTGTAACAATACAGGTGTTACCAAAGCTGTCTCCATGGCATAACAAAATTCCCTGCCAAACATTACTGCACCATGCATCACCCACAGGCGTATCGGTATCCGGTCTATGGATCCTTCGCTAATGGTCTCCTCCCTACTTTCATTCTCCTTGCTTTCTGGTTTCTGAAGCTGTGCCACAGGTAGATCTTGAACTTGCATAGATTCCGAGTCAGCATTCTGAGGAGCCATTTTCATTACCATAAAAAATATATATATTTGTTATATCTATATAAATAATACTACCATAACTCCACGAACAAGTTAGGGTGTCTTCTCTTTCAGCTTCTGTTCCTCAGGCAAGTAATGCTTATATTCCTCTTGTACAAACAGGTACGTTGCAACTTCTTGTATAGATAAGAGACATTAAGAATGAAAAGCTATTTGGTAGGAATTTCAACATATGGCTTGCTGGTTTACTGTGAGTTAGAGTTAAAAATCCATAATTGCCATTCAGTTAATACCAGTTTCATAATTATTATTGAAGAAGTGCTGAAGTTGTTATTCGTGCTACAGAGAGGTGGAAAGGCGACACAAAGAGGTGCTCCACTGTTAATCCCCATCGAGTGGCTGATTAATCTGCAACAAAAAGCAAGCATTTAAAAATTTCAATAGGATTTTTCAGGATATTGTGTCCCCCCCCCTTAACCATATAACCTATTTCCTGCTTCATGCTTTCCATTGTCCTTTGCCTAGCGTAGGGTCCTTTATTCCACGTTCCCTCCTACCTCTGCACTTTCCATTGAAAAGCAGTCGTGCCTTGTATTTAAATGATGCTTTACTGCACTCCAGTTCCTCTGGTTTGTGGTCCTACACAAAGCCACAGATGAATATCAGGGTACTTGCCCAAGATCCTCAGAACACCAAGCACAAGACTATGATTCCGGGAAATTTAAAGCAGGTTGCATTCCAGAAACAGCATAGGATATTCCAGTTCTATGCCAGGAAGATGATTCATCAATTACCATGGTCACACAGACATCTCCATTTAGACTCTTGGAAGTTGCGAGTTACTTTGCAGTAACTATCACACCATTTTATACTAAAGATACTTCTCAAGCGAGTATGAGCAAAATAAGCCATGATGAATATAACTAAGGATTGATATTTAAATACTTAAACTTTAATGAAGATATATACAGCATGTGAATTCATCTTCTTTCTGCACACAAGACCAGAGCATCTTACTCCCACATCCTGTGAGGCCGCTGAAATTTGTGAAAGCAGAATGGCACAATATCTTCCACACTAAAATTATTAAAATATATTCTAACCAGGTAAGACAAGCTGCTTCTGTATCTTCCCCTTCTTTGCGCCATAGACAAAATCTAAGCAGATGTACGAGCACCATGCCAATCAACATGTGTTTAAGCACTTAGGAGAAGAAAACAAAGCATCTTATAAAAAGTCAGATTACATAATGGCTGTACTAGAAGGATGCCTATTTACATCTCTGCACACAGGGTGACTGAGCTGTGACCCCAGGAAAAAAACCCCTCAGGGATACGGTTCCATGAAATGCTGGCTCTGGCAGCAAAGCCGGCCTCAATAGAAATCCCCATGCTGCAATTCCCCGTCCCTTCAGTTGTGGCAACAAAAACTCTTAGTGGGCTTGAGCACAAACCAGATCATTAAGTGGTGAGCCTAAAACCGAGCCTCAGGAAACAGATGACATGTTTGGTGTTTAAAGCACATCACAAGAGCAGCTCTGTTCCAGTGTGATCTGAGACACTGTTCCACTAAAAGTGCATCACGAGAACACCATCTTGAGCACTCCCTCCTGCTGACACCCTCCTTCGAGCTGTTTATTGCATGTATGTTGTTCTTTCATTCAGAAGCATCTTTTTTGGTCTGGGTTTTTAGTTCTTCCAGGCTCCCCAAGATTACTGGGATTCTCATATTTGATCACCTCAACAACAAACTAATACGAAAATTTTATTTTGAGATGGACAAACATTTAAATCCTATGAGAAAGTTAAAATAACTTACGGAACTAGTTCCATTTTTTCTATAAGCATTTAATAGCTCAGAACAAAAAGGACTGGAGAAAGCATTTCTCTACCCACTCAGAATTAACAGAAATTAAGATGTAAGTAGTTAATCATAAATGTAAAGTACTCTATGTATTAAAAAAAACACATCCACTTTACATAACACAAGTTCTGAGTGAGTAAAGCCTACAAAATACATGTTCTGGAGTAGGAGCAATTATTTTAATTGCAGACGAGTCATAAATGTTTAACTGCTGGCAGACTCAGGCAACATGACATTCAGTAGAATTTAAAAGTATACATGCTAGGTCTTATTCAAAAAATCAGCAGAACATGTATGTTGTATTACAGACTAAGGGTCATGGATTACTCTCCTGCACAATCTGGCTTTAAAGCCTCTGCTTTTTTCTCATGCCTGATTTCCTCTCCTGTGAAGGATTTAATTCCCCTTCCCTAAACACCTCCTTCCATATGCAGTTCCAGAGCGAGGCACTGAGAGGAAGGCAGTTCATCACTCCAGAATGTTCCGTGATGCACTGAGGCAGCCTGCACATGGCAAGGAGGAGGACACCAAGCCACGAGCATTTGTCCTGGGAAAGGATTAAGAGACAGGACAAAAGAGGGTATCCGAGATTTAGCCCATTTGAGCAAGGCTCTTAAGGGATGACTGAAAAAGTTATTTCTGAAGTGAAAGATGATGGGGAATGATCAGATAATTTAAGAGCCAGGAATAATGGGCCGTAGATGGAGGTAGACTTTGAAGCTGTAATTGACACAGATAAGAACAGCATATTTTAAACATGCCAGAAAAAGCAGTTACAGTGTGCAAGTGCAATAGCAAGAGGCACAATGGACAGGTTTTATCTAAAAGAACAGAGAATTACTGTTCCATTATGTCAATTTTGTGGTAACCATAACGCTAGACTTCCTGCAGCACTTTCATCTGACTCCAAGTGCACGTCTAATACAAGAGCCAGAGAATAACAAGAGCCTCTCAGAAAGGGCTTTGGTTCTTTCCTAAGCCCTGCTCACTTGTGTTCATATTCGTTTTAGACTGATATATATTCTGCTACTGCTTTTTCCAAGTTCATTTTGAATTTGGCACGTTTGAATAGTGGCATTCTTTCTTCTCAAAGAGGGAGACAAATTCATTTACCTGATGGAAGTAAATATAACAGAGGCTTTTATGCAGCAAGCAACTCCAAAGTAAATGGCACCTGAAGAGAAGCTGGATTAAAATACCAATGCAGAATTCTCTGATGCCTGCATCCAGCACAAATTGTTTTTCATGGCCGGTTTTCAAGGGCATTTTCATAACGAATAACAAATAAAGCAGTAGAATGAAGAATTCCATCCATGGGAAGAGATTCCTGTTGGGCATCGTACACAGGTTGGGTGTGAAGAGAACTTTAGATACAGAAATATTTCTGATCTTGCCAAGTGTTTATGGGAGGAGGAGACTGATGACACTGGCTCTTCATCAGCTTAATTTCACATGTTTTACTTTGACCTTTGGCCATGTTTTAGCAATGACAAAAACCTATAAAGCAATAGTTAATATTTCAACAAAACAGGTGAGCAATATATTCCAAAAACTAATCTGTAAGCAAAATTTTATAAAGCTTCTCAAATTGCTTGCAATCTTACCTGTTACATTTTTGCTACCTACCTTCCACTGAGGCATAATATGACTGTGTCAAAACCAAAACACGTTACAGGCTTGACAAGTCAAATAATCCTGTGCCTCAAATAGGTACTGTTCACAGAGAGAGCCTGTGAACCATCAAAGAACCAAAGGAAAATCACTGCCTTTCCTCAGGGTTTGCCAAAGAAGAGGAAGTGTTATATAGGTCGTATCTGTAGCCCACGAAATTCCATGGTTTTCTTTTCCCTAGTGAGAACTACGATGCTTAAGATGCACAAAGAGCTCATGCTACACAATTATACAACATGATGCCTCAGGCAAGCGACTTCTATCACACATCTCAGCGTGTTTTTAAGTTCAGGACTTGGGGGTTTGACAAGCAGTGTTCCTGCATTTGTGATGCCACCATCTGGAGGTCAGCAGACTGGTAGTACACCCATCAAAACCAAAATAAATGAGGTTAAGAATGATCCTGCCCAAATCTTTGAAGAGTGAACTATTTTTGATGCGTGTTTCCAGATCTCTCTTGCTAACAAGGAATAGGAATGCACTGTTTGACAAGTAACTAGGATTTCTGAACCGGTGCCAAAGCATATGACTGTAAGCTGTGGAGTACACAGCACGTTTCAGGTAATCACGCACGGATTTTTTTGAGCTGTAATAAAGCTTGGCAAATAGAAAACAGTTAAATGGGCCCAAATGGATACCATGAGAAGATTTCAAATCTTTTGGAAGGTTTTCTTCCTATAATAAGCCATTGGGCATTCCCTCAGGCATTTATTGGTGTAAGAAACAATCTCAGAAGAGTTGGTATGCACTAATTGTAAAAACCCAAGACAATGAGAAAAATAAGCACAGCCTATGAAAAACTGGAATGAGCAAACTGAAAACGAAACAGTCCTGTCCAGGCACTACTGAATATCTAAGGAAAAAAGGAGAAGACTGAACAGAGGCAAACTACCCCTTATCTCATCCTCTTAGAAGTTTATTGCATTAACTTCCAGTCATTTATGTCGTTATCTCCCGTCCTCAAGATCTGCCTCTTACTTAATCACGACTTTCTTTTACATGCAAGGATACAGACTGACCAAAGCTGTCTCAAATCATGAAGAGCTGCATTCAGTTTTGCTCACAGGAATTATTTTCTAATGATGTAGGAAATACTCTAACTCAAAGATTCTACGGTTTAAATGAATTCTAACTTCTTGATGCTGAAAGGAAGGATGAGGAGACACCTTGAGCCATCATTGCATACAATGTCTTTTCATTGTTTACCGCTATCTTCAGAAGGGAAAATAGCTAAGAATCAATGAATCAATTATTACAAATTTAAATAGGCTTTAATGATTCTGGTCACAGTTGTCATCGTCGCATTAGGACCTGTTGCGTCAGTGATCCATTCTGCTCAACACATCAAAAAAACCCCAAACAAAAAACCCCAAATAAGTGTACTTCTTCATGAAATATTCAAATGTTTACCTGGAAAAAAAGTGTAAGACTGCAGAAGCTGCCAGTCTAATGGGAGAAGATTTTTGTTCCTCCCAGAGCCTTACCACTTACCCTCCTCCGATGCTTCAATGAGTGCACCCCACAGATATCCATGCTAGCAACCACACTATTTCACCTGTGAATCACGTCAGGCTGACAAGCCCGTAAGTGCCCAGTCATTCCATTTATTTGTCAAATACTTTTCTGCCAAGTTGGTTTATGCTCAGGTTTTCAAGTAATCTGGCCATATCTTGAAAAGTTATCTAGACTGATTTAAGTTTAGCTTTAATATTAGCATTAGAAAGAAAGGCATTCTGAGTTTATCTGTCTCTTTTTCCTCAGGCTAAATAAATGTTTGGCTGAGCACTTCTACCACCATGTTGCAGACAAACATCACTTATTATTCCTTCCACAATTCAATGTGAAGTGGACAATGGGTTCTGCTTCGGCATCTGACTGGCTCGGGAAAGGACACATCGTTTGGGCTTGTGCCTTTTCAAGAGTAAAATGGCTTTTGTCCAAGCATAATTGCTGGTGTTTTGAGTTCTAATGCTCTGTGCTCCACCACACCAACAGACAGAGAATGCTGCTGTGAAAGAGCAGTTCTTAAAGGCAAGGCTGACCTTAGAGCCCTCTGCAAGCGTGGCTACACCACCTTACAAAGCCTTGCCCTTTTTGAAAATACATTAAAAATTCCTCTGTAAGATCAGACAACTGATTTAGTAAAGAAATATCACATAAAACACATTACCAGTTTATTACACTGCTTACACTCCAGGTTTCTCAATCACTTCAAGCTGGTACAAACAAGTACTTCCTCTAAGAGCACCAGCCTGCTCTTCCTTTTCTTTGCCCCTGGTTCCTTACTCCCACTGCTTCCTGCACAGCCACATGAGCAGCACAGCAGCGAACCAGATACTGTAACTGATCCAGGCTGAAAACTAAACTGACAAAAACGTGTCCGAGCAGCTAAAGAAATCCGTTACAAAATCAGGTTGGCTGCATGGATCCGTACCGTCGTAACGGGGAGGCGCAGGGGCAGCTGGAAGTGTGTCCCTTTGGGCAGCAATTCCCAAAGCCAGTGTGAAATTGCAGCTCACAGAGGAAAGGAGCTGTCGTGGATCCCTGCGGCTACAAGGTCAAAAAGCAAACTCATCTGCCCAGCTCCAGACACCTGCTGTGCAGAAGGCAGAAGGATCCTCAGGCATGCTGGGAAAGCGCTCATGGACTCTCCTTGTACTTGCCAGATGCAAGGCAGAACACCACTTGCTTGGCCAACAGGCAGCTATTTTCTCCCTGGTTGTTTTGCGGCTCTGTTGCTAATTATTAGCAGCTGTTTATAGTAACAGAACTGGCCACAAGGGATTTTTTTTGGCCCATGTCAATACTCAAGTGTTCAGTCACTGCACTAGGAAGAAAAGCATCTAGAACACATACCTGGAAGTTTTGGCCCAGCTGGATAAATCTGCTCAACTACCCTACCCGAAGTTCAGAGGAAGGGCTGTATCCTCCTGTGATCTGATGAAGTTGTTCCATCATAAAGGTGTAGACGAACCCTGTGACTTTCTATATAGGTGAGTCACAAGGCCTTTGGTTCAAAAGGGCAGCAATTATAGGCAGGCAGTTGTTTGAATTCCCATTAAGACTTCTGACAGCTAAATGCAAACACTGAAAGCTTTTTAGCTACTACTTTCCAAAACCAGAACTGTATTAACCCTATCAGAGGGGGAAGACTACACTTGTTCAGGAATAATTTTTTTTAAAATCAATTATATCACGTGTTACTTAACAACATTCCCACACACGAGCTATGTTACCACCAGATCCTGAAAGTCAACCTCTCGTTTTAAAACAGTCTTACATTACACTGGACTGGCCTGTTGTGAATCACTAAAACCCTGCCAAAGGAAAAAGGTTAAGGCTAACTGGGTGCAATAAAGAACCACATTTGACATGTCTCAACATCTAATTCATCATTCAGGTAATCAGAGGCATTGAAACACAACAGCATGGACCAGCTTCTTTTACAAGGACACCGTGCCTAAACAACCCTATGACTAACACGGACTGCAGGTCAGATTCTCAGCAAGTTCATCTTGGAACCTGAGATTTAAGAAAAACAAAAAACAAAACAAAAAAAAAAAAAGAAAAAGAGAAAAGGGCGACTGGAAACAGCACAGTGCTTTTGCATCATGACCTACTTTTTAAGCTACCACACAATTTAGGCCACAGAAGCAAGGTCTGGGCAGGGGTAAGTCATTCTGCAGCACGTTGTGAATTAAAACGATATGGAGCAATCCACCTCACACAGAGAAACAGCATTTTTTCCACTTCTTCCAACACAAACTTTTGCCTGCCCTCAGGACTCTTCACACATTGTAAGTCAGTTGATGTCTTTTACAACCTCTGCCTTGCTGTTTAAGCCAGAACACAGTGTTTGAAATATAAATTCATCTAAGAGAAGCAGATGATGCTGGCAGCTTTTCCACTCTTGACGCTGAACATCTGACATCCTCTACTCCCCCAACAAATAAATATCCAAACCACAATCCAAAACATAAAAGGAAGGGTGTGAACAGCTTGATTTTGGAAGGGTTAATTAAGACTTGTTGCACCCTTTCCTTGGTATGTATACAAAATTCCAGAAATTATTAAAGCCTGACATACACAGGCTTACAAACTCCAGCTCTGCCAATGTTAAATCTTCCACAGGGTATCCTGCTTCCTTCTTTCCATAAAGCACAGCCTTGACTAGAACCCCCTTAGCTTTCTTGGGGCCCTCTTTCCATCCCCTCGCAGCTTACTCGGAAAATGACCAAGAGTGAGATTTTGGCTCCTGCAGGAAGATGTGGTGATGCAGTCACAGATGGCAATCTGGGCATGACAAACTCCCCTGATGGGATTTTTCCTGCCCGGACACATGAGGAGGAATAGAAAGCTCTAGAGGTAAGGTGGAGAGGTGAAGGTGCTCGTGACAGCAGGGAGAACAGCTTTGTAAGACAGTACTATTTCATTATTCTTTGTATTTTAGGGGCCAACATCATTTCTCCATTCATTACTGAGAAAAATACATAGGAAATCATGGGTCTTTATGCAATTACTGGAACAATTCTGGGAAGCCATCTTTTTAAGAGGGATCCAGAATTTAATGTGAGACAGACTTTATTCAGTGGATTGGATATTATACTGCTCCCTAAAGGCACAGCCTGTTACTAATATTAGATCAGATTACATTGTTAAATCACGGTTGCTACTGTTTTTAGTAGGAAATACTTCATTTTGTTAAACTGGAGAGGTGGCATTATCTGATTTCACTTGTATTTTGATTTACTGATAGGTAAAAAAGTCATATATACTCACATTACCTTCCTGTTTATTAATACAGATACATTAAACAAGTAAACAGCTAAGGGGATATGTGCATAAATAGCAGTAGAGAAGCCTTCAGAGCTAATGGAAAACATAACAGCTGGGACCAGGGATGCTGGGAAAAAAACAGGCACTGAGAAGCAGTTTCACAGCACAGCAAAGACACAGGCATGCCTGATTTGGGATGGCTGGATCTCCAATTAGCAGGTTCTACACCCAAAATTAGGAAAAGGGGAAGACAGCAAGCACTAACAGCTTTCAAAACCAAAAACTAACAACCAAGTCACCACAAAAGCACAAAACTCAAAACTCATGGGGGCAGAGAACACTTGGGCCAGTGTGTGCAAATATGCTGTTAAGGGCTGACACTGTCGCAAGTAATGACTTTCATCAAGAAAACCCACAGGCACAAACTTCAGTCTGGCCTGAGCTAAAAGTATGGTCTAGCTTGAAATGTCCTACTAAAAGAGCCTCAAGTTTTTAAACCATGTTGAACACGAATGTTATTTCCCATCAGAATTAAGTGGATTCGTTCCCTCTGTCTCTACGAAGCCGAACAACAGAGGAAAACAAAATTAAGGCTATCATCAGCAAACATCTTAATACATAACCAAGTGGATTAACGGCACCAATCCCACCTTCCTGCAGAAGGAAGGGCAATGTCCAACCCAGTGGGGCTGCTGGTGCAAGAATAATCCTATCAGGACAACGTTGCCAGTAGCATTTGTTTTCCTGCAAGTTCTTTCACCAAGGCTGTCCTCCTGATTGCAGTGGGAAAAATGGAATACACCAGAGCGACCTTTTCAAGTTACTCTGCAGAGTGAGAAATACTTTCTGTAATAGGCTGAGACTAGAGTTTTGCATGAATATTCACCCATACTAATAATGAAGCCAGGACCAATTACTTAGTCTGTATCCACAAAGTTAGACACTCCTTGCAGATGCTACTGTACCTACTAAGAAAAGCACATTATTTTCACGTACTGGCATTTAAACTAATCATATTCACTGCCTGAAAATTCACAGACTGGTTTCTTCAGGCTGCAAATGCTTAAGAAACCCAAATACTGCCAGAATATGTATTAGACAATTACAGAAGCTATTCAATAGATCAAGACAAAAAAAGAGCACAGCATAGATCTTCATAAGCCAACTTCCTCTAGCATATCATTAACGTCTGCAAAGTCTAATTCATTGGAATTATCTCCAATTACCAGTCCCTAAACGCATTACCATCATTCAATCTCAGAAAACTCTGTTAAAGGAAGCTTTTGAAAACATCCCTAGAATTTTGTTCACCCTCCAACAAAGACAGAGAAGTCAGGTTTTGACCGGGGTTTACTGACTCTGAGGAAATAATTACTCCCTCAGAGAAAAACCAAAACAGCTCAGAAGAGGGTTTCTCACATTTCAGATTCTCCAAAGGGTTTGTAAACAAGTATATATAACCGGTTATATCATCTTGCACTAAGTGTTCTCATTTTGCCTTGTTTGAGTGGACTCACAGATCAAAGGGGAACCTCATCACCGTGACTGCTTGGTAATAAACCATTTACATTTAGCATTTACAGCCTAACCTGCAGTTTGAGCCCACACCGACTCATCACGATTACTGGAAATTGTCTCCTGTCAGCACAAAGGAGAGAGATTCCTTCCCTTCCCCACCCAAGCTTCACCGAGCTTCCCTCCATCTGAGCCAAGGAAAATACTCTAACATCCCCTGATGAAGTATTAAATGGAACTCATCACTACAGTACTGAAAGAAAGGAATAAAGGTGTTTAGAGATAACATTTATTTCTTACTTACTTCCTGGCACCAAAAGAATCCCACCTCCTCCTAAATCGGCGCTGCAAAGGGTGTGGTAAAAGAGCTGCTTTTCACCCCTCTGGCCCCACACCTGCGGTGCATGAGGTGGTGCTAATAGAGGAAACTGCAGGTTTAGGGTGCAGCACCTTCGGTAAACATCTCCAGTGCCTCCCTTTAGCAGCACAAATAATTACAAACAAGCGTTGAGAAAGCATACTCCATAAAAAGTATTGCTGGAGCACTTGAGCAGATCCCTGCTCCAGTTTTTTAGGCTGTCCCAAATACCAGCGTGACAGACGTGTTTATGTACACTGCCATGAAGTGGAGCTATTTGATTTAGCTCCTCAATTATTTAAATAAACATTTGAACTGACCTAGCAGTGATACGTAGCTTGTATATTTTAAGGAAGGTGTAAGATAAACAAAATTAAGAATCCCCTCTTAACCCTAATAATTATTAAACCTTAAGAAAATCAGAGAATTACTGTTTGGTCAATAATATGGATAAATCAGCACTTAAAAGGGTTGCATCTCCACACTGATTTCAGACCTTATCTACAGCATTTAGGATCAATACAGTAAGAACTTCCACAACCAGTACTTTTAACGAAGTAGGGAACACACACCACATAAGAGTTACACCTTATAGGAGACAGAAATACAGGTAATAAACAGACAATATTTTGGCCAAGTTACAAACCATCTATTTTAGACAATTTTAGAGCAAATAATGTGCTTCAGACAGCTAGTTTATAAGCAGCCCCATAGAAAGCTGATGGCCACATTTAAGAGCAGCTTGATCAGGACATTTTGATTTTGGACGATGAACAAATGCTATTTTAGAATGTGTTTTGCTAAGCTCTAACCCTGTTAGAACTGGCAGGATAAGATATTTACTGACATGTACACTAAAATAATAAGAGGCTACAAGTGCTTGGCAGTTGGACTTGATACGTGAAGACCAGCTAGCAGGGCAATATTTATAGAGGACACAAACCTCTTCCATTTGTGACTCTGTAGAACTACGAAATACTTGGCAAAGGCTTGCCAGAATTTGGCATTTTTACCTAATTTGGGAATGACTGTCAGCTGTTCTCCTCTTAGAGGATGCACAAGCTCCAGCATCCATGCCACTTCAACAGCAGACAGCTGGACCACTATGGGATGAGACCTGCAGCACTTCTGAAGTGTTTGTACCCTGCTGTCACATCAGTGCAATCACTATAGAAGTACTTGCAGGTGAAAATATTTGAAAGCAAACACATCTCCCAGTCTAGGTTTAGCCCTGTCACACAATTCAGTCATGCTCTGTCAGTCCATCAACTTTTCCTGCATGCTTCTTGCAAAATACACAGCTGCCATCCTCCGAGGAAAACTCAACATATAACCCAAGGGACAAAGCTGCACTGTGGGATGGGGGCAGAGCTCATCCAGGGAACTCTCAGCATCATCTTATCATCCAGAGCATGGGTCTTGCACCCCTTTAAGTCCCCACAGAGACAAGTTTCCAGGGCAGAGAGGTTAAGAGGAAGCCATGGTTTCAGCAGCTGCACTGTAACTGTTTGTTACAAGGCAGCTGGGACTACCACAAGCAGGCTGTAAAGGCAGTAGAGATGCTAATGTACATTTAAATACCTTGAACATTGGTTGCCCTTGTGAGCTGTTATTCCCACTTCCCACTGAAAAAACCCAAAACCAAAACCAACCCACCCAAAACAACAAGCAAATGCTGTTTGAAAGGCATCTAGTCTCCCGAAAGCATTTTCTGTTGGAGGTTACTATCAGATAACACAGTTGGATTACCTAAAACATCCTCAGTGAATTAATCTTTCAGATGCTAAAGCAGCTTTTCTTGAATATCCATAAGAACAAAACATTGTTGCAATAGTGTCTACAGGACTAGGCAGGCTTCTTTTAGGAACGGGAGAGTTTCTTTGCATTAAAAGGTATTATTTGAAGTCAACAAGTCATAGCCAATGTTAATTTAGCTGTAAGATTCAAAGTGATTGCACTTGAGTCATTCTATAGATACAGGGCTGCTGACATAAAGAACAGGGCAGTGAGAGGTTCAGTCTATACAAGCATGATTGATTGTTTAGAAAACAAAGCTAATCTAGTGGTTGTTTCTTTATGCAAGGCTAATTGCATACCAGCTAGAGTGCCTTTCCAGATCATTCTCAGAGGCAGAATGAATTTGTGGTCAGATAATATCACAGGTATTTCTCTAAGTAGGCAGAGATGCTTTAATACTTGCAAGCACTGAAAGCAGCATATGTGAAGAGCAAAACAATGAGGGAAACACCAGAACTGCAGTGCACAAAATAGCTTGATACTGAAGTGTAATAGCTGAGCTGGCAGGTTATCCTGCTAGACACCTAATATCTTCAGAAAGGGATGGGATCCTCTCTGCAAAGTGCACTCAGAGAACAATCAATCTCCTTTGCTCATTCTATTACCTTGGATAGATCCTGAAATCTCAAGCCAAGGGGAAAATCCAAAGAAAGAAGTAGTAACCTGAACACCTGACAAGATAAGTTTGGCTTTGTGCCTTTATTGTTTAAAGAGACACCAAAATACACGTGCAGTTAGTGTAAGCCATCTTCAGAGGAAGGAATGTAAAAGGGACTCCACAGACGATGAGTAGGTGCAAGTAACAGCTGCAACTTCAATTCAGGACCAAGTATCTCCTTAAAATTTTTAAAAGGCACACCAACTACAGCTTGGAGAGTAACAAGTAAAATGTGATGATTTGAAGGATAAACAGGAACAGCAATGTCTTGCTCAGATAAATCTTTTACGATTAGTCTAACAGGCACCTAACATTAAAGGACCTCTCAGCTCAGGGGCTGTAGGGCTATTCACAGAACAGAGAAAGAACTGACCAAATTGAGAACTGATCAGTGAATGCTGCCTTCAGTGCACTGAAGCTACCTGCTTATGCTTCTAAACAGACTGACAGGAGCATTCTCTAAATTTGAGTAATAACATCTAGCAAGAGTGTGGGCTTCATGAAGAAAGTTAAATAGCTCTCATTCAGCTTGTCATCCACACACCTTTATTATAAATGTGCTTGAAGTTTGTGGTTGCATCACTGACATTTCCTCATCTTGCTCCTCTCACATTCAGTCTGGATTTGTTTCTGCTGCTCTGCTCAGACAGCAGAAGAAATACCAGAGCAAGATTTTTAGTCTCTACTCTTTTCTGTGGTTTAATCACCTTTATGGTTTGGCAGCAGCTGTTAGGAACAGGCACAGCACAAGACAGGGACTCAGCTCTCAGAGCTTTCTGTTCTCTGATCCTAAAAGTATAATGGATGCAGAGTCTTCTCACTGCTCCTCTGGAAAGGTGAGCCTGACCTCACACTATTCCAGATGTTACATTTCCAGCTGCCTGATCTGTCACTCCTAATCAACTTGGAACTTACTGTTGCAAGATTCTACTTGCAATAATATATGAAATTTCTCCATTTTCAAAACTGTCTCGATGTTCCTCTTCCAGGAGATGGCAACTGCCCACAGAAGCATCCCAAGCAAGGAGCATCACTAGATGCAGAGGTCAGACAAAGGATGATGGGAGCACACATACACCTGGCTGAAGCTGTTTGGTGGTTTTGACTAGATACATTTCAAAGGGATGTTCTCTTTCTGTGCTGCAGAAGAAATCACAGGCTTGCATCTTTGGGGGAAAATGGGGTAGACCAGGAGGACAGTTGTAATTTCTACAAGGGGATGAGTTAAAGTTGCAAAACTAAAGTCAGGTACTTGAATGAATACTGCACGTATCACCTATCTCAACTTTCCAAAGAGTTTTATGTCTTCAGACTATTTCTTTAAACAACTGCTCTACTTTTAACTGAACGCTTTCTCTTATCAGTTTATTCTGGTACAAGATAGTGGCTTGGCTTCCACCACAGTTCCCATGAAGATAGTTAACACTTACAGATTCCTTCCTCTAACATCACAACCAGCTAAATCCATTTATCACACATGGAGTTGATAAGGAATAGGACATTCATTTCTGAATTATTTTCCTGTCTCACTTTCCTGCAAGGTGTTTATAAGTAACAGTTTGTTGAAATTAACAGACTTGTCGTTCAACTTTACCACGTACTTGGCCATGTCCTTGAAAAGCAGACAAAAAGTTGTTACCTTCATACAGCGATGTATAAAGTCCTAAGTATTTGAAGTGCTACACCTGCTTAAAGTATACACACCTGTTAAGAGCAGGCAAACCAAAAATATGAAGTGAAGGAGGCTTTGAGCAACTGGGAGTTATCCTGGTGACACTGTGGTGACGTTAACTTTGCCTACAATTTCTAAAAGCCTTGTGTAAGCACTTTGACATATTGGATAGCTTGTTATAGGTCTCTGGCTCAAGGAAGAGATTTTAGAATTGATTCTAGACAAGTAGAATTGCCTGAATTTGGTCACTCAGGAAGTCTTCCGGGGAAAACTCTACTCTGAAACACTTGAAAGTTTTCATAAATTAGCAGTCATGTAGGATTTCACAAGTCTTATTAATAAGCAGTAGGATGTGCCATGTATCCGTGAATATATTCAGGCTCTGTCACACTTAGATGAAACCATCACTGAAGTGGGCAGGACACTCAGACTCAGAGGACATTACAACAGCTTCCACAGATTTTGCTGTGAAGAGTAGCTGAGTCCAAAACAGTGTTCCTAGGCAGGGTTTCAGGAGCTTTCTAGTGTTGGTCCAGAAGTATTATCAGCCCATGCACTGAGAGCAGGTTTACTGAACAGGGATCTGTCTGTAGGATTCAAAAGGATAGTGTGAAATAAAACCAAAAACCTAGCAAATATTTATTCAAACACTGCTCCTCGTAGCAGTTTAGAGAAGGGATTGCACATTTTTCGGGGAGCCTTGTGGATTCCAGCAGAGAAGCACGACCCAAGCCAGTATACCCTGTTGAAAGGAGATATTCTCACTTTTGTCCTAATGTTCTCTTAGAGGTGAGGATCACCTCATATGACAAATGATTCCTTATCAAGCACAATTGCATTAAAGCCAAACACTTCAGTGAGCAAAGCACACTGTACATCAAATTGAGCCAAGCAGAAAAAACTGGGAGGGGAGATAATCAAAAGGACAGGAGCCAGAAGACATGACTACAAACTCTGAAGGGCATGAGATTATTTTACATCTCTAAACAAAGTCTTGACAGAGGGTTTCAAATGTAGGAGCTGATGAAAGAACAACATGAAGTGATCTCTCCATCGGAAAGGTAATGATTGGCCCAAGTTGTAGCCACAATTAGAGAATATTTTCTAGATATGTGTAGAAGTGCTATTATCCACCATGGGGAGGACAACCAGCAGGTTCACTCCTGCCTTGCCCCACTCATGGATCAACTTCTCATGGCTCTACGAGCTGAGGTTGCTCCCTGCCATTCTTTCATCTTCACTTGTGAGCACACACACAATTTCCCACCTCCCAGAGCCCACAAAGGCACAGACATTTGCATGTGCTGCATGTGTAGGTGTGAGTCTTCAGCAGTAACACAGGAAGCCGAGGAAGAAAACGATTCATTTCTTGTAGCTTGTGAACAAGAAAGTACATCTAGTATTTGACTAACAAAATCTTAAAGTTAATGCAAGTTACTGGTCAGCACAGAGGTATTTGACATTTTACACTTTAGTCACTTGTCAGAGTGAGGAAGCCCTTAGGGTGATAAATTTCATGGTTACTGAACCTTATTTTAATGAAATGCGTGGCTTGCCCTTCTGGGCTGTATTTTATTTTGGCAGCTTTACTGAGAGCATTGTGCTTAGTCATTTTACTTTTTCAATTACAGGACCAACATCTGCAATAAGCTAATGTTTTTACTGTTTGAACAATCACCTGCCAGATTTTCAGGAGGAATAAGATTTGATTAAAGCAATCAGCAGTTAACCATAACATATCCTTAAATGTTTTAGATTTTAAGAGCCTAAATAGATTTGAAATAATTTAATGTTGCTTTGTACAGCAGTCAAAATTCAATAGCTAAAACACGGGCACCACATCCCTTTTATCTCATTTAAGTGAAATCCATTTATCATCCTGTAAAAGCTTTAAGTTTTTATTCTTCCAGTACAAAATTTCAAAGTTCAATCTATTACCTCTATATAAATATTTCTGCGAAAGACATGGGCAGACTTTTGACCCATAAACTTCTCTGGAGAAGTACAGATGATCATATAGTAAAACAGTCATAATTCAAAAATTCACTTCCATTTTGTTTTAAACCTTTCCTTTTAAGCCAATAGGTATTTAAATTTATGTTTCAATTCCCCATTAAAACAGCTATGATGTGATGTGCATTACTATCCTTAACTTGTATTCTGGTTTTCAATCAAGCTGCAGTCAGTTTAAGTTATCTTAGTTGGAGTAAAGAGTTAGGGGATAAAAAAGTCTTAGTTTATCAGGAAAAAATAAAACCTGCAGGAAAAGAATTCCCATGGTGCCTGTAAAATTCTTCCTACTTATCTGTAGTAATGTGAACAGCAGCGTGCATAACTCAAACATGTTTTGGCTAGGAAAGCTTTTTCACCTTTCTCTGAGGACTTTGTGTGCCCTTGCTCACCACTCATACATGAAATCTGGAAAAACAGAATGAATATAAAATGTGCAACTGTATTCTGCATTTTACCCGATGAAAGAATACTTGTCATGTTACAATAAGCATCAACCAGGCTTAAACCTTCACTGGCATGGAGAGCAAAACTCAGCCTTCAAAACATGGAACTGAAATTAGCATAGACAAATTTCCCAAGTATGAAATGCTAATTCCTTCTGAAGAATAGTGCAATCAAAACAGACTCCGGTTTACTTTAGGACACATGGGCTAAATCAGCCATCTGGGTAGGATCCTGAGAGGCCTGATCCCAGATTTCTTTGCTGAACAGAAAACAAACTGCACACATGTATGTGCCTTCTCACATGTTTTTTATTAAACACTCCCTACCCACGAGGAGCAGGCATGACAGCCATTTGCTGAGGTTACACTGATTTCAGAAGCACTGGCGGTTCAGTGCTGCAGCCACAGCTGAATCCCACCAGGCTGTGAGCAGTGACACTTGTCTGTCACTTTGGATACATCCTCCCCACATATGCCGGGAGTGAAACCCTCCACCTACCTGATGAAAAAAGCTTCCCAGACTTTCAGGCTTTTGCTGCATGATCTACAGTTTAAGTCTGTGCCTAACTACTTCGAAGTCTTGGGAGTGCAGATCTAACATTAAATTACAGGCCCAGATATAAACAATGTAAGATGCATTCATCGCTCATGGAAGCCTGCTGTATTTTCATTATTCCCTGCGAGGCTGGAAGGGTCACAGCAATATTACAAGCCTAAGCCCTTTCAGATGCAAAAAGACAGACTTGTGTAGCTTTAGTCTTAGCTGCTCACATCAAGCAACTTCGAGCTCCAGTTTGTCCTGTGAGGCTAACAAATTAATGAAGGAAAATTCTGGGCTCCTGCTTGCTTTATCAGATAGGATGGAGCAGAGAAGTTTCCAGCCTTGGCTTCCTGCTTTCCTCTCAGTCCAGTCCAATATTTTAAAAATTTCTCTGGTGAAAGCCAAGAATTGGCCAGTGTTCTTGTTATTCTCATTCTTTGAAAAGATATGACTATTACCCAGACAATGAGAAAGGAAGTTATTTAATCCGTACATCAACAGTGAGTAAGAAAATGAAGTATTATAACGACACGAGCATAACTGCATCAGGTAAAAATTAAAAATTATGCTGGACAGTCATTAATGCAAAAATAAGGAACCCATTTTTATTTCATATTTTGACACAGGCAGGCTTCCACTCGTTTTCTGAGTTACAGGGAAATGCAATATTAATGAACTGAATGCTGCTATTGGAGATAAACCAAGTGTTACTTTCATTTGCACAGTACTTCCACCCTGACCACACTCATTTAGATGCAAGAAGGAGAGTGTAGTGCATAGTGAAGATGTTATAAATACAGAGCTGAAGTACTTAAACACATGCCCTTATTAGAAAATATAACTTTAGTATTAAAGCTTGGGGAACCATTACCAACACCTCTTTATTTCAGACTGTTTTTTTCACAGAGAAAGCAATTTTACTGCGAATGCCTGAAGCACAGAACTGCAGCAGCTTTCTTATCCCATCTCCTAGGGCAAGATCTCCAAATCATTTGGACAGCAGCAATTTCTGCATGTAAAGCTGAAATCTTATTCCCTACTTAAAGAATTTGTCTTTTGTAAGCTATGGTGTGTATATATGCATATATATATATACACACACACACACACACACACACACATCCAGTCAATACAGTGATTGTATGTAGGGACTTCAAGCTTTCTCTGGTAGGGATGTTTGACCACAGGCCACTCACCAGCAGTGGCTTTGTCGGTGGGTAGCCCCTAAAACTTCAAAGGTCAGAATCAGGGACACATCAGTTACTAAATTCTGAACAGACAGAACGAGGCTGTGATCCACAATCAGGGCAACTTACCAGGTTCATTGAAGGATCCTGCAAGTGAGATACTCAGCAATACACAGACTCCTCACAGAGCCACCCAGACAGGGAGTCTGTTGACAAAGAGCTTCTTAAAGAGGCTGAAGTGCAGGGAACAGTGTAGCCAGTATTGTACCAGTGATAAATTCAGGCATTAATTACAACCAGTTATTCAGTAACCAGCCTTAACAAAGAACTGGAACTGATTTCTTAGAACGTGTTAATTTAGGAGCACAGTTAATGAGGAAGAGAAAGCTACTAAGTGCAGTTCAGGGAAATACCAGGCAGTGTTGGGCTGCTGGAATGAGCTGGAAGTTTGTAGTCTGATGAATGTACATGTTTAGTAGTTTGCAGTTATTGAGCAGTGGGGGTTTTTTTAAGCGTATCTCTACCACGAAAAGGTGGTATGATGCAGTGAAATCTCCTCAAGGAGTACAGAGTCAAGTTTATACTGAACATCCCTGACACTCATTAGGTTTTACATTGACAAAGTGATGTTACAGAGATCTAGCCATGAACAGCCTAAGAATACTCTGAGACAAAGTAGTGAGGTTTTATCTTAAGTCGTCACACCAAGACTATTACTTGCCCACAAATATATCCTGCTGTTCCTAACCAGTAAAAGACTTACCAACAATACAATACCAAACTCACTAGACACACAGGATCTGATGTTAGCACAAAATTCACTGTATGGGAACCCAAACCCTTCTATATACAGCTTAATGGGGGGCTACTACACGACTGAAAGGCCGTGGTAGTGTCCAGGTCATATGCATACAAAGAAGATTAGAGATCCCACTGGTACTATAGGGTCAAAAGGCTTATTTTCAAATGGCACCCTGAATTGTCACGCAAACTATTCCAGAGCAGAATTGCCTGGAAGAGGACACACCTTATCTGATTCGATTCCATTTCTTCAGTAGACTGAAAGATCTACTATGCAGCTGCATAATGAGAGTTTTGAACGGACCCACCCGGAAGATGACAAATTGGAAAGGTAATTTGAAAACAAAGCAGCAGAAAAAGCTCCAACTGTAAGGCCAGTAATGATTGCAAGAGCGTGAAGGAACAGATAACTGCCCATTCACTCTCTTTTTTCAGCCCATTGAAGGGAATTTTTTGACTCTTAGGGAGGTGGAAGTGCTATGATGTTGGAAACAACCAGGGTACCTGCGCACTGAGAAGTGAAAGCCTTTTCCCTCTCTACACCAAAGTTAGAAGCAGAACAAGAGCCAAGAAAAAGAACCAGCCTACATCGCAAGCTGACTCCCCCAGATACATATCAGACAGCAAATGGGACATGTGCACTAGAAGTGCTGGTGTTAAATCAAGCTGTGCATTTGTTTTGGGTTATTTTTTGAACTCTTGGGAGTTAGCTGGCCAGCCACACTACTCTAAGGAGCAATAGTTCAGACTGTCAAATCACTCCTCTGGGAGTACCCAGAGCCAGACTGCTCAGGCCAGTGTACTTGCTCAGATATTCCCCTCATAAAATGGGAGGAGTATTTTTTGCCCTGCATGTGTGCCTTCTTCCTCCCCACAAAAAAAAACCACCAACCCAAAACAATCAAACCCCTGAAACTCTTGTTACGTGGAAGTACAGTTCCAGCATCGAGACTATTTAAGAGTTGACTCCTGTTCCTGTTATTTGTACTTCCATATGATTGATAAGAAAGTTGTAGGTTAAACAGTGCTCACGTTTAATGTATTCTGGAAAACTGTTTGCTGGGTGTAAGTGATGATAGGAAATTAAGTGGCACAGAAATCTGACTGCTCTGCAGTCATCGCTTGCTGGGTTAAGCCACTGGTTTCTGGATGTGGTCCAGAAAGACCGATCATATATTCAAGGACAGAATGCCGAAGATAAGAGTGACATGCAGTTGTGCTTTTGTAAAAGAACACTGGGTTCGGCCCCCAGTTAGATCATTTATTTATCTGGCACTGAAGGGTGATAATGGCTTGTTTTCAAGTCTCCAAAATAAATGAACTATACTGCATGCAGAAGTAGTCCAGGCCAGCCAGCAGAGGATAGAAAATATGCAGGGTCAGCATAACACTGGTTTCAATTTCAGTTACAAAAACATTAGAGCTCTCATTTAAAACAAGATGAGGAAACTAGGTCCTCTCTCCACTCTGCTGAGAGAACCAACCTTGCTCTCCCCAGAACACTGACAAAATCCACTTCAAATACAGTTCAGCAAAACAAGTCGGAGTAACACCTTGCTGCTGCCATTTACACACTAGAATTTTCTTAAAAGCATCTTTGGCTTACTCTTAGGACTAAGCTTTATCTCCTACCCTTTTATGCCTTGCTACAAGAACGGCAGCTATTGACTGACAATTTCAGTCCTGCGAGGAAAGTATGTCTCAGTCCCCTCCCAGAACACCTCAGGCCACCAGATTAGTCAGTCTCCATACAACACTGCAAAAGAGACTGAGTCAAGCCTAAAGTGTTAGGCCAGCCAGGTCTCCTAAAGCTAAAGTTTAATAGTCTTTATCCTTCATAAATGGGAGTCCCGGAAATCAAGTCTTCCCCAGCTTTAACTGGGTTTTAAGTTTTATTTAGTGGTCCACATTGTGGACACCAACTTCCCATCATCTATAGATTGAGATTCATGTTTTGAGCAGAATACATGCCAGCGAGAGCCAAACCAAGGTCAGGAACAGCTCTTAAGCCAAACCCAATCATTACCCAACAAAAGCCTTGTGTCCTGATGCTTGCCAGAGTCACTTGCCAAGAGCAAGTTTGATGAGGAAACCTGGCTGCTTGTCCCGAGTTGTTACAAAGCCGTATGCCAGCTGCAGTCTAAATGACTGCACAGCACTTGTTGGAAGTACCAGCAAAAAGGGGCTTTAGTTAATAGCCACCGTGTGCCAGTTAGGTCACAGCACAAACCACTCCATGGCTCAGACACTGCAGTGTTCTGAACCCATCGTCGAGATACCCAAAGTCCAGCTTTTAACTCGAGGCAAATTCAGTCTTGGGCACCTCTATTGGAGGTCTAGATTTCATAGTATGAAATCAGCTCTTTTTCAGGCAGAGTATCCTGTTTCACTTGGAGGAATATTATGCTTCTGTACCACACTGAAGAGTAATCAGTTTATTTAGAACAGCAATAATTATTCAGTGCTTGGATACGAGAGCCCCTCACAGTCCCAGATGCAGGATATAATATCTGTTTACAAGTGGAAGCTTTGGGTAGTTTCTCTGGGCAGGGCTGTGACCCAAATGCAAGATGTGTGGGTAACTGATAAGCTGCTGACCATAAAAGTCACCTGACAGCAGCAGCTTACCGAAAGCATGCCGTCCTTAGTTCACAACACACCACAGCTTAACAGTGTCTGCTTCCATGCTTGGTTTCTGGGCTGCCCAGGATCTCCTGTCTGAAAGGTGACTCTCAGGCTGAAACGTCAGCTGTCAAGCTACACACGTAGTATCAGTCATCCTGACAGCCTTCTGCTTCAACTCTAACAACTGGATTGTTTTCTGTTTTCGCATGGAGCCTTAAACACACAACTGTTAGAAAGTTTATTGGACTTGATACAGCCATTACTGGGCAGGTGTAATGCTCTGCTTAGGAAAAGTATTGTTTCACTCATGCCAGTTTAGTGCTGGTATATCCAGCTAAGCAATGCCCGCTGCACTCTGTAATCCCCAAGTCAACGGGCTACTGTTGAATGAAAGTGTTCAGTAAGGCTGACACTATGCTGAAGGACCTGGAGCTCCAGCAGAATAGGTATCAGATCAGTTAACCCATCTGTAAGGGAAACGACTGCACACAAGGCTGTTCCATTGGAGTTTTGATGAATCTTATAGCTGGAATAGGTCACAGCCTGGGATCGTGCAAGTATTACAGATATAAAGGTCACGGGAGTGACCCTTGCAAAACCAAAACGCAGCACAAACAGTTCTTCGTGTTACTCATTACTCTGCAAGCTGCTAAAGCTTCCTCCTCCGTCACAACAGCCTCGTCACTTCCACAGGGCTCTCCTGGCAGATCAGCTGGAAAGCTCCATTTTAACTCCAATAGCTTTGCCTCTGTTCAACATGCTTTTACACTCTTAAAAGTAGCCCATAGCATTGCAGTCAATTTGAAGGGCAAGTGAAGCTTGTTTTTATGTCAAGCATGACACCAGCACGTGTGCACCGTTGCTCAACACACTGCTTGATCATTTGATGCAAGTATTTTAGGGTGGCTTATGGTGTTAGAGGGGCACAGGAGGTTCAGACCACAAGTTAAGCTTGAAAGCAACTGCCAGCTCCAGCTTCTTGCGATGGGCAACATGAAGGGTTTCGCTGGTTTTGCCTAAAATGCAAGCAGCAGTGCTCACATTCTGCGAGTGAAACTGGCTTCCTACTCTAGGAATTGATGCTGGAAGTCATAAGGTGCTCAACTAAGGATGACAGCAGTGCATCACAGGCAGAGTTTACAGACTAAACAAGACAAGATCAAATGCTCCTGTGTAAAGGAACTGTTTATAGCTTAAATCAGTGTCTGCCGAAAGTCCTGAAGAGTTACATGCAGCTGTGTTCACAACTGCAGGCACTACCTAGCAGGTCATTCCAGCCATCATCTTCCCACCCCGGAATTCATGACTCTTAAAGCTTCAACATCTTTTCTAAGCTACTCAGTTGGCAATATTTTTTGACTGCAAGAAAGTTTTTCAAACATTAGATGCAGGCTCACTGCTGAATTACTCTGCAGGTGCCATCCAATGTTAATACTCTCGTTGCTTTTATAAATGATCCATTTAAGTTTATACAGGGATAGAGGCAGAGTCCATGCATTCCTTCCTCAGCACACAACCAGAGCAACACTATATTACCAAGACTTAACTTCCTAGCTGCCAGAGAATCCAGGACTGGAGTGAGTTTAAAGGTAATTAACCTCAGAGGTCACAGCCCTGTGAGACAGGTCCAGCTTCAACCTGCTCTCTCAGAGCCTGTATTTCCACCTGCAGGAATCAAGGCAGTTACTTCAGATAGGCTCCACACTCGCTTCAGTGTGAAAACCTAAGGTCACATGAGCTTAGACACACAAGCATGTGCATTGTTTCACTCAGAGTTACACCACGCTTCACTGGAAGCCACGAAAATATTCTACTTGTGTTGCCCCACTGAAAAGGCACATGAACAAAGTTGCACTTCATGAGTTTTGTTGTAACATGACACAGAAGGAGCAGCAGGTTCACCAGTCAGTGTTCCTGCCACCTTCTCATGACTAAGGATACCTCTAGCAGAAGACAACCTCCCTTGTCAGTACAAGGCAGCACAATACAACTGTATTTAAAACAGACTGAATTTTTAAGGCCCATTTCAGCTTGGAGGGAGACGATTGCCCTCGACTGCATGCAGTCCCCACAGCATCCCAGCAAGATCACGTCAGCAGATACTGCTCATTCCTTTCTCAGCAACAGACTCCAGAGAGCAGCAGGCTCCTGCAGGAGTTAACCCGCAGTTATACAGAGGGTTTATCTGTAGAACCACACATTCTCCTTTTGCTGAAGATGCCTCGGCCATACATAATTGAACACAGGACCTGCTATCATTTACTTGCTTGGAGAGGCACGGGCCAACCCGTGTAAACCGGCCTCTGACATTACAAATAGCTAACTAAAATAGAAGCTGATCCATTGATCCCACCCTTTACATCATGGAAATTGTTATTTTGTCATGAAAACTCCCTTAACTATCCAATTCAATCCCATTAATAGAGGAATGAAGCTCTCACTTCCAAGACAGCAGCTGCCACTACCTTTGGCATACAGAGGAACTCACAGATGTTTTTGGATGCTTCAGAGACTACTGGATACAGTTTTAGGAGATTAAGGTAGTATCAGCTTTTCAAACTTAGAGTAAAAAGCACTTCTGTAAGCATTTATAGCCAAAGTGTCAAGTAAATAGCTTAATCTCTTGTCTGAAACATCTTCCCTTATTTAGGAAGGGAAAAATTAGGCATGTTGAACGTTTCATCAATCCAATATAATCACTAAACAAACCAAGCGAGGAAGACCTTATCTTTTGCAATACTGGTGGGAGGGAAGAAGTCACACAAGCCATGTCAATGCAATCACATCAGCAACCCCCTCTGCCAGATAGTTACAAAAAAGCCTCACTTGGGGAGGGAAGCAGGAAATATTCACCAGCTCGCTCTTTGAGCTGAAGCACCTGCTCAAGCCATATTTCATTAAATATTTTAGTAGCACTGTCTGATCACAGCAGTGGAACATGACGCAGCTCACACTGGAGCAGTTTTTGCAGAGCAGAAAGGATACATGCTGTAACAGTGCAATTCCTTCCCACGGATCCTCACAATGCTGCAGTTATTCGGCTGTGCTCTGTACCTAGTGCTGCCTCTCCTTGCAGGTCCAATTCTTGTAACATCTCCCTTCCTGAAGGAGAAAACATCTCCTCTGTCTAACATTCAACATCCTGCAATACCTTTCCTATCCTTTCCCATTTTAAAGTCCCTGAATTAGCCAGGCTCCAGCAACATCGATTCACTCACCGCACCCAGTGCCAAGTCAGAGCCTTGGCTAAATCTTCTCCTCCCCTCCTTTTCCCCCTCTATACGTAGAGAATACTGAAGGCAAAGCACTCCAACAGAAAACTGCCCCACGGAGAGAGTGTTTTTCAAGGTCAAGCAGAGTTTCTGCACCTGCTAAAGGTGCTAAATTAAGGCATGTTAAGAGTTGCAGATCACTGATAACGTGATCTTAAGGAAAACTGCTGCATTCATGGCAGGTTTAAGAGCAAAGTTGGAAGTAATTTCTTCCCCCAGTACCCTCCCACCATCATATCAGGCAAGGAGAGACTCAGTTGTGATAAAGCTTTGAAATCAGGTTACAGCTTAAGTGTGGAATTATTCAAATGGCAGACTACTGAAGTTTAATAGTCTGAGAAGCTACACTAATTTCCATCTTTGATCCCTTTGTCAAGTCCTCTTCGAGCACAGTCTCCACCCAACACAATCCCAAAAGGGCACTTAATGAATTCTGATGAGAAAGAGGTGGCTAGCTCAGACACCCCAAACAAGTCTCTCTTACTCATTCCTCCATTCATTCCTCATCCCTTCCCAACCTCTGTAGCCCAACATCTCCTTTGACCCAATTTCTCACCACAGCACATGGCATTTCCAATTTCCACTTCTGCAGTCTCATATCTCCCTCACCTCCAAGATCCTCATTAACTTCCCATCTTCATGACTTCATATACCCTCACTCCAAAGCTCCACAGCCCTCTCGCCTTTCCAGCCCCGTAACTCCTTCACCCAAAAAGCTTCTCAGCCCCTAACCCCAAACCTTCCTCATCTTCACCCCAACTCTTCCTCACCTTCGCTAGCCCCTCATCTCCCTCACCCTCACGACCTTCTCACCCCAAGCCCTTCCTTGCCT
>VZTA01026529.1:64880-248705 GCA_013398855.1 Mohoua ochrocephala
ACAAGGAAGTTGTAACTGCAATGAGTTCTCCCCTCAGTCTCCTCCAGATTGAACAGACCAAGTGTCCTCAGCCACTCCTCATGTGGCTTCTCCTCAAGGCCCTTCACCATCTTCATTACCTTCCTTTGGACGCTCTCTAATAGCTTCCTATCTTATATTGTGGTACCCAAAACTGCACACTCTATTCAAGGTGAGACCACCCCAGTGCAGAGCAGAGCAGAACAATCCCCTCCCTTGCCCAGCTGGTGATGCTGTGCCTGATGGCCCCAGGACAGGATTGGTCCTCTTGGCTGTCAGGACACTGCTGACTCACATTCAACTTGCCAACAACCAGGACCCACTGGTCCCTTTCTGCAGTGCTTCTTTCCAGCATCTCATTCCCCAGTTTGTGTAGCGGGAGTTTTTCCCTCTGCCCAGAGATGAAGGATGAGCCTGTCGGCACTGCTCCTGGGTTGAAGAGGGGCTCTTGATTGGAAAGGGAACACGAGTGGCAACCTGAGGGCAGATGGAGGCTCCACCTGCGCTGTCCCTGCCAAGGTAGCGAGTGTTTGCACAGAAACAGAGCACGGAGCCCCTTGCTCCTCTCAGGCAAAATTGTGCCAAGTACAGCTCCAAACCAACAGCTTGGAAAGTGCAGGAGTGGGTGCCATTCTCTGCCTGAGATACTGCAAACATGCTGGCCCCAAATTGCTGAAATTGTCCTTCATCATGAAGGAAAAGAACACCTTTTCCTCATGTTTGGCTACAGACAAGGCCCCATCCTGCTTCCTCACCTTGCCCCTGCTGCTCTGCCCACCAGAGGCCATGAGCTGCCTCTCTTCATGTCCAGCCCAGCGCTTTGACGGGGTGTGTGCCAGGCCACCATGGAGAGGGGGACATGTGGCATTTGTCATGTATTTGTCACATCTGCAGAACACAACACTCAACACACAGCACCCAGTGACCCTCAGGACATTAAAACACTTCATTCCCCATGGCAGCCATAGCCCTGCCACATTGGAAGCACCCTCTGCAAACTTGCCATAAAAGACTGTGTTTTTTTAGCGCTGGTGTGTGTTTTTTTATTCCCAATTAAGATCTCCTAGCCCTAATTGTGCTGACTGCATTGTGCAGGCTAGCGTGATATTTCATTTTCATTACTTACATAAACTGGGGATGCATAAAGCAGCGTGCGAGTGGCATGTAAAAATGCACGTTACGTTGCGTAAGTGTAATTGTTTTCTGTTTCTTGACATGCCATTAAGTATATATTCCAAAACAATTTTTTTTTTTTATGGTGAACTTCTTTCTCTACAACTCATGAATAAATAAACCACGAAGCATACCAGACTTCAGAAAAGGAAAACCACAGAAAGCAAAATGGAAGAACTGTACACATCTATTAAAAAGCAAGATGAATCTTGAGTGTAACAGAGAGAATCTATTACAAGTCCTAAAGGGAAAAAAAAAAAAAAAAAAAGACAGCAATATTTTGTTCTACAATGCTGTTATCAATATGTTTTTGGTTTTAGGCTAATTCAGACCGAGGGCTGAAAAGCATGCATGACCACAGTCATGCACAGCTCACTAAATTAACCATCCTCTGGTGAGGACGTCCAAAGTCCATTCAAAGACTGATGGTTTTTAAGACATACTACTGATGTTTATAAATGCAAAAACTGGCAAAATAATTATCTTAAGTAGCCAAATGGTGAAGATAAAGGTTCCACACCCATGACAGCCCAGTGTAACACCAAGTCTTGATAGCGAAACAACGTTCATTGTATCACAACTGTGATACACCTTAATAAAACATTGAAGTTTCTTCCATAGAAGAAACAAAATATACCATACATATAGAAATGTCTGATGGTTCTGTAAGAAAAAAGACTTGAATGACTTTAGTGGAAATTCTGAGACCCTAACACACTTAAAAACACCAAGAAAGGATCTCAGGATATTATTACAACTTCTAAAATGTGCTTCTTGTTACCCATGGGTTTGTGGCAGCCCAAGCTGCCTGATGTTTTGACACCTCATTTTAAAATAAATGAAAAAAATTAAAAAGTACTTCTTTTTTAGCCCTTTTGTTGCCTGCTGTTGTGGTAAAGTGTGATCCTTACCTCCGCCTGACATTTTAGACCCGTTCTGGCAATGTCCAGACATGTCTGGACTTGTCCAGATATTTCTCCATTGCATTTCCTGATGTTATTTTCACTCAAGAGTTGTTAATTCTCAGCCTTTAGCTGAGCCTAAAGTCAGAAAGGGGAATTTTCCATAAACCAAGCATTTTAGTTTAAAAAATCTGATTTTTCATACTGAGTGAGGGGGTGGAAAAAAAATTCAAGGAAACAGACCCACCTTTTCCCTCTGAGGTTCTTACTCAACTCCAAACATTTAACCCATAATAAATAAACGCACTCTCATGTCTTGGCAGGGGAGAAATGAGTGTCAGTCAGGAGCCTGATGTGCTGTCCAGACGTGTGCTGCGTTTGCCCAGGAGAGGGACTGGGAGAAAAGCCCCTGGACTGTGGCTGAGAGCGGGGTTGGAGACAACCCCTGAGTGCTCCCCTCAGGTCCCTCCTCAGCAGGGTGGTGAATCCTGTTCCTTGGAGAGTCCCTAGGGAACGTGCAGGGATTTCAGGCACTGCAGGGAGAGCTCTTTTTCTAAAGAAACCATCCAGAAGTCACCTTAAAATCTCTCTCTGGCTCCTGGTGTGCATGTATCCACTTTGTTGAGTCACGTAGGTGGAGAACCCCCCAAGGTACCGATCCCTCGCTTACCCTCCCTTCCACTGGTTTGTTTGGCACGGAGGACTTTAAAAGAGAAATAACCTACGGAACCTCAAAACACTGGAGAGCAATATCCTGCTCCAAACACCTTGCCTTGTGTTTTGGCATAGATGCTGGAGGAAGGGGTCTTCCGTATTTAATGAGATATGTTAATTAAACAGACGGCAGGCTCATCAACAAGCTGCCGTGAGTCCTCTGTACTCCATTTCACAGGTACTTGGCTTACCAAATTGTTATGAAAACTCACCATCCAGCCAAGCCAAACAAACACCACCCCCAATATTATTTTACACGCGTGTCAAAAGAAATAACTTGCCGCAGGCCAAGCGGGTGAAGGAATTTTACGAGGCTGCGTCTGATCCTCCCTTCTCCCCTCCCTCAGACATTTAAAGAAATGTTTGTATGATGAAAGGGGTAAGGGAGCAGAGGACAGCTGGTTAGGAATTAATGAAATGCTTGAGCATTATCATGCGATAATGGATTTAGCTGACTGTTTGCCAGTGTTCAGATCTAGTGTGAATTGCTTTATATGAAACAAGGGGATTCCTAGATTAGACAAGCCTCCTGAGACCGCTGCTGCTCCTAAAGCCTTTCAAAGTTGCGATTTAAAAAAAAAAAAAAGGTAATTCTTCCTCTGGATGGACAGAAGCCGTTGGGATTGTTTTGACTTGCTTTCAGACTTAATGATATTTGACACAGCTGGCTCTCTGAGGTGTCTCCTAATTGGGAGTGGCCGTGGGTTTGGGAAGCCTGAGGCTACGCTTGAAGCAAATCTGAGCACCCAGAAACCCAGGTGAGGTCTCCCAGCCAGGACATTTATAAACAGGACATGAAAAATGAGTCTCAACTTTTACACATTTGGCCTGTAACTCAGCCCCGGGGTATCTCTCACAAAGGGAGATATATCTGATGGGAGACCCAGGCTCTGGACTTGAAACTGCTGTTTATCCTTTTTCCCACCCTCCCCCAACACATGCTGTCATTACGATGGAACTTTAATGGCTGTGTAAAGTGTCCCTTGATGCCTTTTTTTTTTTCTTTTCCCCTAAAAGCATTGGGATGCTTCTGTTTTTTTTAAAATGGGGACTTGTGGCCAGTCAACCAAAGATATTTTGTCTGGACACAGACAAGTCTCAAGAAGGTTTTATGAAGAAGAGCAGGAGATATTGTGTGAATTCGTGACTGGCACCCAAACAGGCAGATTTTCGGGTCCATTCAGGTTGCCCATGTTAGCCAAAATTGACTCTTAATTCTGAGAGCTGAAGGGCTTCTGACAGAACCCGCAGGTATAGAGTGTGACTCAGCCCTTTGCCCTGTCACCAGCCCAAAGTCCACCCATCTGGAGCCAGTTGGTTCATGCCACCCCAGAGCAATGTCAACAATCCTGAGCAAACAGGGTGGTGCAGGTGTAGGGTCCCTTTGCCCTCATCCTGCGCTGAAACCTGGAGGCCCCCTGTGCTGGGCACTGGTGAGGTCCCACCTCAAATCCTTTGTTCAGTTTTGGACCCCTCACAATGAGGACATTGAGGTGCTGGAGCATGTCCAAAGAAGGGCAGTGGAGCTGGGGAAGGGTCTGGATGAGGAGTGGCTGAGGGAACCGGGGTGCTAGAGAAAAGGAGGCTGAGAGGTGACCTTATCGTTCTCTACAAGGGAGATCATAGAGGTGATCTCTGTCACTCTTGGGGAGATGGTTTAGTGGTGGACTTGGCAGTGCTGGCTTAATGGTTGGATTTTATGTTCTTAAAAGTCTTTTCCAACTGAAATGATTGTATGACTCTAAAAGCAGTAGCTACAACTTCTCATATCACCCTCATATGGAAAATAAATGGCTCACGATGGCAGTTATGTTACAAGGTGCTCATACAGGCCGTAAGATGGGGTTTGCTGCTTCTGCCACTTGTGAGGTCTCATCGTGAGTTCATGCCTTGAAGAATGAGAATTCCCTGTCATTATTTTCCTGGTTTGCACAGCTGAAACCTGGTATTAATGGCTGTAGAAATTATCCTGCCTCTTGAGTTTTATGTGGTCTATAATTATCTTCACAATAAAACCGTGAGGAATTAAGCTTCAGAGCAGTTTATAGGTGACAAGGGGTGACTTGACAGTCCTTCAAGAACTGTGGCTTTCAGTCCTCAAGTGCCAAGAGCAGTTAAGATGCTGCTGACAGCACTTAAGAACTGCAGGACTTGTTTAGTTCGATAGCTGCTTCCCTTGTCATGGAGAGACCAGAACCTCTTTTTAAAAAAATTTTTTAATGCTGTTTACTCTTCTGTTTCTCTGCACTTGGGCAATGAGCTGAGATTAGTCAGTTTTCCTTCTGAGCTGCCGCTTATGAAACCATGACTGTGATGTTTATGAGGTTTCCATTGCTGCACAGGGATATTTGTATTTTGGTCGCTCTATTTTTATTGAAAAACGGATACATTTTCATCATATTGGATGTGCAGAGAACCAAAATCAGTACAGGAGGCTGTTTAAGCCTGAGATGATTTTCATTCATGTTAGCCTTACCCTGGTGAAAGCTGACTGGTAATATTTTCCGTTTACACTGGTGGATGTCTAAAAAAAGACCGGTTAGTCTTCTGCTTGCACAGACTCCTGCTGCATGCCGTAAAGCCAAATTTACCCAAGTTTCACCTGAGAGATCTTGTGGCCTTTCGGTACTTAATGGGAGCTTGGAAAAAAGATGGAGAGGGACTTTTTATACAGCCAGAAAGTGATAAAACGAGGGGGAGCAGTTTGAAACTAAGGGAGGGGAGAGTTAAGATTAGATATTAAGAAGAAATTTTTTACTCAGAGGGTTGTGAAGCCCTGGCATGGGTTACCCAGAGAAGCTGTGGATACCCCATCCCTGGAAGTGTTCAAGACCAGGTTGGATGGGGATTGGAGTAACCTGGTCTAGGGGAAGGTGTCCCTGCCCACGGCAGTGGGATTGGAATCAGATGGGCTTCAAGGTCCCTTCCAACACAAACCATTCTATAGTTCTTGGTTACCTAATGCTTTCTCATAACAACACAATGCTTCATGGATTAATTAATAGATGATAGCCAGTTGGGCTAACCCAGAGGGAAGAAAATACCATTTTTTATCTGATCACCACACAAATGCTTAGTTTATAGCTCTAGACACTAAGTGATGACCTCTAGTTAACTGAGCATTTATCCCTGCTCACACTGCCTGCTTGTTTTGCAGCCTTGTGGCTCCAGCTGGATCCAAACTGTGCAGGTGTTACTGGGCACGTCTGTTTTGATCACCAGGTGGGACCTGAAGCCTCTGTAGCCTTCCTGGAGGACTCACTTTACTCTTTGCTCTGCTAAGGCCTGTTACAACCATGTGCTGTGATTTATCTCATCTCTCCCCTTGCCTAATCAGTCACATACCTAATTGGTGTTTGCAATATTCTGGGTCCCAGCATAAACAAATTGTTTAGCCCTGTGTCATCAAAACTGCATCTGGACAACCATCAGTGTTTTCCATATTTTTGAAAAATCCTAGGAAAGAACTCAGAAGCTACAGCTGTGTTAGTGACTTCTGCAGATACGACTCAGTGTTAGCAGAAGTCCGTGAGCAGTCACAAAAATAGACACTGTTCTGTTGACTGTATTCAGAGTTTTTTCACATTTCCATGAAAACATGAGTAACACTCACCTGGGTGATGGAAAAGCGAGTTGGATTGGCACTGGTTGGCAGCGGGATGGAAAATTAGTATGTAAAGAACCTAGTGATTAAGATAATGAAAAACAATGTTAAGAGTCTTAGGTGAAGCCAAGTTTTGTAGCCCTCGAGCTTTTAGTTGTGAAATTGTTGGCTCTTGTGTTGTTTCTGAAATAGAAATCTATTTAAATGACTTAAGCAACCCAAGTTTCAAGAATAACCCCAAGCAGGCTGTTTTAGTTGTGACTGAGAAACCAAATTGGGTGAAGACTTTTTATTCTAATTGCTTGAATTTCCAAACACAACCAAAGAACCAAACAGCTGCAGACCCTGAAGTGTTTAATATGAAAGTAATTTTAAACTTTGAGGAAAAAATGAAATGCCAAAGGTGATTGGAGTGCAAATCCCCTACAAAATACTTGGATTTTTTTAGGATTCTCTTAATCATTCCCTCCAGTGCCCCTAAAAGCTGAGTGTAAACTGAAATGTTCACAGTTTTTGGAATTAACTCAAAACAGTTGTTTTGAGTTAATTGCATTCATCAATTTTTCCCTTTTCCTAGAACTGAATATCACCCCAGTCATTGATTTTCATGCGGTGTTGGACTTGTGAAAGTCCCTCTACTTGAAGCACAGTGTGGATACTTTGTACTGCTGTTCTTGGGCTCTAGTTTCGCTTTTCAGCTTAAATGCTTTTTAAATGACTTACTCCGAAAAGGAGCAACTTTTCCTTTCCTTTCCATCTCCTCATACCCTATAGAATCATAGAATATCTCAGTTGGAAGGGACCCATAAAGGTCATTTATTTCAACTCCCTGTTCCTTGCAGGACCTAGAACTAAGCCATATGACATTGTCCAGACACTGCTTGAACTCTGCAGAGGCACTTATGAAGACCCCCACAAATACGATGCTCTCCATAAATGACTGCACTAGATAGAAGCCTTTTGGAATGCAGGATAGTTAACGCAATTTGCAGACATTTTTGTGGGGATAAATACATGGCAATGCATTGTGGAACCCCTGGACCCTGCCTAAGGAATTTTAAGAGTTTAGGCTTGGGATGAGTCAGTTCATCTAGTTGATTTGGTGGGAAACTATACAAAAAAAAAAGTGTAGTTTTCTGTTGAAGAAACCGCACACATTGACTCATGCCACGGTCCTACACCTTGTGTGAGCTTGCCAAGGCTGGCAGGTGATGGTCAGGCCCTTTCACAGAACAAATCACTCTCCAGTTCTCACTTCTGACCCCTATAAAAACAGCTTCATTTTCCAGTTCCTCCTCAAGCAATTTCATAATTTTCCTCAAACACTTCCTACATCTTCCCAGAGCTACAACACAACCTGCTGGAGGGGGACCTGGAGGTGGACTGTGTGCGTGGACGCTGTGCCAACAGCAGAGAAAGATTATAAAGGAGTTGTGCTTTCCTGCTGCTCTTCTTCCTTGGACAATCCTATTGGTTCAGCAGCTTCTTTCCTTATTTATATCAGGAGCCTGGCAACTAAGCTCCTGACTTAAGCACCTCAAAGACTCAAGGCTGCTTTGGCAGGACCAAAAGTTTTGTATTACTGTCAGAATAGGAATAAAGAACCTTTCTCCTTGAACGGGTTCCAGCCATTTCTCTGCACTGGTGATGGATTTATGCTGGGCAGACGGATGCACTCTACAGGGGTGTCTTAGCCCTCACCTGGGCCAGAGCACAGAAGGACAACAGACAATTTGAATGGAGATCATTTGCAACCTGGAGAGCAGACTCAAGAGGTTACAGCTGAAGATAAAGAAGTTTGTAAAACTGAGAGAAAGCTCCTAGCAATGAGGTTATTTGGGAGGTTTAACAAGCTCCCCAGGGAAGCACTGTTCCTGTGGATAACTTTGAGAAGAGACCAGGAGAAATGGTTTTGAGGAGTTTAGATTTTTCCTGTCAAGTCATCAGCTAGATTTCTGCCAAAAAAGGCCTTCCCCAGTCCCAATTAAACAAGAACTGGCCTGAGTGGATTGCTCCAAATTTGAACAAAACATTTTTCTTTTTTCCAGCTGGCAAAAATTTCATATATTTTCCTTGCTCTTTTTTCCCCCCCCATTAGTGGTTTTGGTCAGACCATAAGCATATGTTGCAGAATCTACTAGAAAAAAATGTTTTCACAATTGATATTTTCCTAAATGCCTTTAAAAATTTTTCAGTCAGTGCCCAGGTAGTTTTCTGCTAACCAAATATTCCCCCAAACCATTTTTTCTTAAAGGACCATGCCTTGTTGTTGAACGCAAACTTGAACTTGTTTTCCTGTGATTTGAACAGATACAAGGTCTCTCTACCCCACGGATTTACTCACATCAAATACCACAAACCCCGTATTCCAGATGAGCTACAAATCTCCTCCTCTAAGAGCTTCTTTTAACAAACTTGCAGCATTTCATCCTCTCTGTGGTTTTGATCTCCCTCTGAAATGCAGCTGAAGCCAAGATGTTTAAAACTTCTCAGGAAAGGGGTCATACTGTTGGGCCAGCCTTGCCTCCTTAGAAAACTGGTGTAAAATTCAGAGACAGGGACAAACCTATAAATTGGAGTCCCTCAATTTTTCCAGGGCTTGAAGGCATTTGCACACCTGATGCTGAGTTTTGCCTCAGCTCCCTGAGAATTTTGCACTTGAAGCCAGCCCTAGGAAAACTTGTAGCTCTTCAGGCCTTTGCTTTCTATCTCTGGGTGACAAAAACCACAGAGCTGGTTGTAGCAGAGCTCTGGCTGTTAATAACAGGAAGAAAGTAAGAGAAGCTGTTCAGCCGATCCATGACCATCTCCAACTCATCCTGAGACGTATTATTTGAACCACAAAAACCCTCCACACATTTCATGCCTTGCAGGGACGGATGTTCCACCACCTGTCTCACTGGTGGTTTGCAGGATTTACCTTGTTATAAGTCAGAAATAGTGCAGGCGTGCAGAAATACTCATTATTTTCAGAGTACAAAATATCTTCTCTGAGTGCGCGTGCGCATTTCATTCACGGACTTTACTTTCTCTCGAATGACCTATGAGTATCTCTTGTCTCATGGAATTGAGTGTTGTTTGCTTGTTCACAGCTTCCTTTCCTTCCGTTATCCAGCAAAGAAAGTTTGCCTAAGTGGCTTTTGTGAACTCTTTCAAGATCCCCAGAAGGATGATACAGGAAACAGAGAGTTTCCTTTCTATACAAACTTCTAGGGTGTTCCCGTAATAGCCTGAAATTTATCTGCCCTCAGCAGCCTGCAATTGGACAAAAAATTAATGGACTGTCAAGGGATCAGGCCAAACACAATTAACGTATCAGAGAGGAGAGTCTGCAATAAGAAAAAATCCTCCACTTACACAGCACCTTTTATCCCGTGTTGCCAAACATTTTCCTTTCTACGTTTCCCATTACTTTACAAGTTGGCCATGCTTTAACCATCCAGCCTGAAATTTTCCATAATTGCTTCCTGCTTCACGTTGAATACATTTTTGAGAGAGCAGTGAAGGGGGAAAAGCCTCAGAAAAAAACCCCTCTTGAAAAGGTGCAGTTATATTGCACTGTGCTAAAGCTAATGAATTAGTTTTAGGGGTGTTTAAGCCTTCTCCCTGTTTATTTTGAAAAGCACGTTTGCACCACGGGAGGCTGGAGTCGGAATGAGACTCTTGGCACAGCAGCAGTGCTGGGGATGAGAATCTGTCACCATCGCCGTAAAAATGCATCTGGGTTTGTCCAAAAAATAAAGCACAGACAAACCCCTATTTCAGTGTTTTAGAGGCAGGTTTGTACCTCGGTTTTATGCCTTCTGACTGTTGCGCCTGTAGTTTCTGCAGCCCCCAAACAGCAGCCCCTGTAAGCGGAACATCTGGACGGGGCGCCGACAAAATGGATTCTCATCCTTCAGGATTTCACCTGGTGTGACCTGGCACTGTGGGTGAGATTTGGGAGGATTGTAGCACTGGGAGGGAGGGCAGGGCCCGTGCTGAAAGCTGACAAGGTAGAAATGTGAGTCATTAAAAGGCAAAGACCAATCTGTAAAGAAACAATTACTTACATATTTAAAAAAAAAAAAAAATCAGATCTGGAAGGCACGTTCGCCTGGTGGTTGACACTCCCTACAAAAGCACCGTGTTGTTCCAGAAGTCTCCCATGAGATGAACAAACCTTGCCAGGAATAATCGCAGATCTGGAGTTGTATAATTGCTCAACTAAAGGCAGGCAGGGAACAGATAGGGAACCTGTGCTTTGCTTTTCCTGCCCACTTCCTTGCTTTCAGGGCTGTGCGCTGCTCCGGAGCACTGGGGCTTATATTGGCCGGAGCAGTCAGGACACCAGGAAAAAAAAAAAGCTTCCAAGCAACAGCTTCACGGCGTGTGTTGTTTTTAACTCCATTCATAAAAGCAGCGAGCCGGGCTGTGCGAGGCGGGCCGGGGCTCTGAGCGCTCGTGTCTGCTCAGAGCAGAAAGCTCTCGACGTGCTTGAGCCGAGCGCCGGCAGATTCAGACCCTTCCAGCACTAATCCAGCAATAAAGAAAATGGCTTTAAGCCACTTCAGACCCATTAGTGCTCTCCAGAATGCTAATATAGCATAGAGATGAAAGGACTGCAGCGAGGGGAATGAGATGTGGGCAACAGCTTCACCTCCCCTCTTAGGGATGTTTGGTTCATTCCTTCAAGGAGCAGAGGCCAAATTTGGGGAGCAGATGCCGTGGCAGCACAGCACAGCGGCACTCCCAAGTCATGGGACTCAGGCAGCGTTAATGGCAGGGCTGGGGTGCCTTTATTTTAGTGATAATTCATACTTAACCAGAAATCTGATACTTGGTCTGCGGCAGCCTGGAATGCCAAGTCCATTTGCACGACACGTATCTGTGTGGCCACCGGCAGGAGATGATGTGAAAATCGTTTGGGTAATAGCAATTAGCACAGCAATAGTTTTTCTTTGTTTTCTAAATAGGCTTGAGAAAATTAATCGTATTTAAAATTAAGAAACAATGTTTGTCACTTTTAAAATCAAAAGCCTCATGTTTACGGAGAAAGGTCTGTCTTTAGTGACAAGAGCCTATATATTTTTCCAACCCAAAAATCCTCTGTGAAACAGCACTATTTAAAAAGTCCCCGAGAAAAGGTAAAGAGGTTCTGCTAGAAAGCCTCAGGATGCAGAGAAAGACACAGAGGAGGATGGTTGATGTGGGACTTCACAGGTTTGGAAACAGGAGTGTGCTGAAGCTCTGGGATGTTTACTCTGCAGTAGGGAAGGTGAGAAGAGACTTTGCCCAGAAATACCTGCAGCAGAAGAAGGTGCCAGGTGAAAGCAGGCTGTCTAATCTGTTAGAGCCATTTGCTGGAGGTGGAAACAAGAGATGTTCCCGCTGGAAATCAGGACCAGAGGTTAATTAACTGTAGGAGCGTCCTACTGAGAAGCCATCCTGTGAATTCCTGTGTGATGGCTCGGGGGCATTGCCATCAGGTGCTTTAAGTGTCCCACTAAGCTGCTCACCACGCTGTTGTGGAGATAACCTGCTTTTCCACTGGTTCCAGAGGGATGCAGGGGCTCCTGCTGCAGGTCCCCAATCCTCAGGACTGTGGATACCCTCGAGTGCTCGCTGCAGGACTGTGCCCTACTTTTGTGTTTCTCAGTGAAAGAGCCACATCAAGTCTCTGGAAAAAAAAAAAAGCAAAACAAGGACAAAGTTCTGCCCTTCCACTACTCTGTTTTCATTTACAGCCAAATTCTGCCAATCTTTGAGTGTCTATTTAAAACTTCTATTTCCTTCCCACCAGCCTGTTTCCGTGCTGGGGTGCATGTTCCTTTTTTTTTTCTTCTTCTTCTTCTATTTATTTTCCTTTGCTTTTTCTTTTTTTCTCTTTTTCTCTCCCTTTCCCTTTTCCCCTGTTGTTTCACAGTCCACCTGATGATACTTGTCACTCATCACTCCAGACACAGCAGGACCCTGAGCTGAGCCCAGTCTATGTGCAGACAGTGTTACATGAGGTGTCAGAGCCTGCTGCATATCCAGGGGAGGAGACTGTGCCTGACTTTCCTTGGCTGTGACACTGTGGCTCAGCCTGGAACTGACAGCTGTGGAAAATTAATGGATGGGCCCTGTTTCCAAGGAATGGCCATCAAGGTCACGGTTTTGAGGCTATAAGGGCACAGGCCTTTCCTACTTGCAGCCAGTTCACATGCCAGCTTTGCTATCCCCTCTTCGGATGTCACCAGATCGCTGTCACATGAGGGCAGCGTGGGTGAGGGGCTGCCCTTGGCTGCCCAGCCTGTTTTCATGCCCAGGGACTCTATGAATACAGCCTGACGACGCTCGAGGTGTAACTGAAACCTGCTCTGCAGACATAGCTCCTGGCTGAACTGTCCCTGCCCCTTGCAAGGCTGAGCAGAGGAGTTTGTTCAAAGCAGCCTTGAGGACAGGGTCACCCTGTGCAGCAGCGTGCAGGGAGGTACATGGTGCTGCCTCTCTGCTGAGGCTACTGGCCTGTTTAGTGCTCTTCTCCATCTGTTTGGTGGTCAGCCCACTTGAGTGGAGCCAATTTAGATGCAAAGAAATGGAATTTTTCCCAGGCACAGAAGCCAGATACGAATCCTTTTGGGCATGGAGGGCCTGGGCTTGGAATACATTGAGCTCTGTCTCTGGGCAGTTTAATCTCGCCAGCCAGAATCCTGTATGGATTTACACTTCCATATGCAACTGTTTGATAATCATGTTGCCATGGCTACATTTGAATCCTGCAATAAATGTGTAATTTCACACATTTACATCAAAAGGAGCTCCAGAACATACAGCTGCCTCACAAAGCAGCTGATCTCTCTCCATAAGCACTTTCCATTTTTAACACCATATTATTATACTCACTGGTGTGCTTCTTTTGGGAGGGGGGTGAGGTCTGTAGGGCAGGTTTGACAGTCCGGTTTTTGAGGTCTGATCTATGCTAAGGCTCCCTCAATGCTGGCGCCGGGGCAGTTGCCCTGCTGGGGTCAGAGCAGCCATTTCCAGGGCAGTGCTGGTTCCACAGCCACTTGAGCTGCAGGGGACTGAGATCCTTTGCGATTAAAGAAGAACATGGTTAAACACAAGGTCCTGGTGTGCCCAAAATGCAGGGACAAGGACTGAGAAAGAGGAGTCGAGTGTGAGGCTCTGCCCAGGGATCTGATGCGCACCTCTCTTAGCAGTTTGGTCCCTTCATCCCCTTTTCATCCCAGTCCTCTCAAGTCTTCCTTCCTGGCTCCTTGCCTCCTCTCTCCCACCCCCTGCCATCCTGATTGTTCCTTATTTCATCAGCCAGTTTGTCCCAGTGTTTTGCCCCCAGGCTACCTGTCCCTCCAGTGCCCTCTGAGTGCTGTCCTACTTGTGATGGCTCCTTGTCCCACAGACACCCTCTGTTAATCCCATGGGCAGCTTTTTCCTTGGTCCAAGCCTCTTTCTCTGCCTCTGACAAGAGGCAGGGAAGTGTTATTTAGAGAGGGGCAGGTCACAGGGGAACAGTGAAGAGGCTGTACCACGATACAGCTTCAACCAGCAGCAGCTGAATGAAGTGGTGGATGGCATCTACTGAGCATCAGATCTGGAGAGAAATTTGTATCCAGACTCTGTCCCTGCTGATTTAAACAGATTTTTTCAGGAACTCGAAACTTGGACAGTTCTGCCTTTGGTTTTTTTTTTCCTATAGCAACAGCAACTGGAACAATGTTGGCACCAAGGCAGGGCTGCAGCTGGTTTCCTCCTTGCTCAGAGCAAAGAGATGCTGGAGAGACTTCAGCACTCACAGAACAGGGACAAAGCAAACATTTCACTTCACTCCATGAATTTATTGTTGTGTGGAGAGAGAGGAAATTTGACTGTGACAAGTGCCCAATACGGACAATTTCTGTGCGAGAAACTGGAAGAAGGAAAAATATTGGAAAAGCATAAGATTCTGGTTTTTTTCTCAGCTGTTTATACAATTGGAAAAGTTAAGTAAGTCTAATTATTGAGGTTATTGGTTTTAATGAGTCACCACCTTGCTGTTATTATTCCTGGTTCCTGTTGCCATAGGACAAGAAGCTGCAGCTGGGCTGAGCCGTGCTACGCAACAAAGCCTCATGCTTGCTATTCCAAGATTTAGACATAGGAAAATGGGTGGCTCAGACAAATGGGAACATGGAGAAGGAAAGTGATGTTTGCCAATGTGTTATGTGGCAACATGACCAGTATGCAGATACTGGGAGCAAAGATGGGTTTCTACCAGAGACTGATTTTTAGATGTTTTTTGAGGAGCACTTCCAAAGATGTGATAGAAAGGAGGTTGGTCACCATCGTGGGCTGGTTGTTGGTGGGAAGGGCTATGGACAGAAGGGCTTTGAGAGCAAAGACTTGAGTTTGGTGTTATGGGAAGTGATGAACCAGTGAAGGGATACAGCCTGAGAAACAAGACAAAAGGGAAAGGTTAAGAGAACAATCTCCACGGTGGTATCGTGAATGCGTAGGAGTGAAGTGTGATCAGGGCTCAGGAGAAGTGCTTCAGTAACAGAGGAAGGAAGAGATATGCAAGAGATTTACCTGCAGGGCTGGAGAAGCTGGGCTTGAAAAATTCTGCAAAATTTAACTGCAGCCTAAATTCACGGGCTTTGAAGGAGAGGTGTGAAGTGGCATCGGGAGCAGTGCCTGCATGGCAGATAAACCATCGTGTTGCCCACTGTGTTTTGAGAAGATTTAGGGAGAAGGTTTGAGAGGAGAGGGGTGTCAAAAACGGTTTTATCCAGGCTGAGCTTTAGATAATAATTAGACATCCATGAGATATCCTGGAGGATCAGATGTCACTGGAGGATCTGTGCTTGCGTGTGCGCATTAGTGTGGGAGCCAGCTCCGAGCTGCTGCTGGGATCAGGCAGAGCCCGCGGGGTGGAGGCAGGAACACGCCAACCCCCAGCGTTTCATTGATTGGTTTCAATTGATCAGTTGTGTAGAAACAAAGCAAATGAAGTTCCCGGTCTCTTGGATGTTGCAGAAGGTGTCGGGTTTGCTCGCAGCAAGTTCATCTTTTTCAGCTGATCCTGCACTTTCAGTTCTTTCTCCAGGATGGCAGGGAAAAGTCTTTTTTGAGCTGAGCTCAAACAAAAGGGAATATCTGCTGGAGCACTGGGCTGTCAGACAGGTTTTCTTTCCCTCTCAAATGCATACAAGGGTGCCTACTGAAAATGCCACTGGAGCAAGCACAGGAGGGGTAGGCATCGAAATGAGCCGCCCCATGAGCGTGAAAGTCACCCTCAAGACATTGGCTTTTCCCCAGAGTGACCCCTCCCTGTAAGCCTCACAAGAAGAGTGGCAGAGTCTTTTTTTCACCCACTTTGGACACCGTGTCCATTCAGTTCTAACATCCATAGCCTGGGAGGAGAGGGAAACCCCCCCCTTTATCTCTATGGCATGGGTAACGTGTGTGTCTCCTTTTCCCAGCTACCAAAATCTGGCATTTCCTGTTCTATTATCCATTTCCTAATACTTCCCAGGGCTTGAATGCTGGACTCGGCCAAGACTCCAGAGAGGGATTAGCATGGACTTGCCTTGGCCGTGGATGACCTTCATTCTCTTTAGCATTTATTCTTACTAGAGGATTGAGGAGGAGAAGGGGAGGGTGAGCCACAGCTAAATCCTGTTCTTGGATCTCCCTTCAGCCACTGAAGAATGAGCTGAGAGCCTAAATGAACCCAAAAGGCACTGTGGGGTGAGGCACATCACATCCAAGCCGGACGTGGTGGCCTCTTCCCAAGTTCCTGAGCTGCCACACGCTCCAGCCATGCTTCAGCAGGCAGGACAGCCCAGGGACCCTGGGGACTGTGACAGGGCTGCTGCCAAGGCTCTGAGCTCCCCTCTGGGCGACTGGAAAACAGCAAAGACACAGGTCATGAATGCTGTCTGGAGTGAGTGACCTGGATGTGTCTGCCCAGACTCTGTACAAAGAGGCAACGTGGCCCTGGCTCCGTTGCTCCCAGGGCTTTGTGCCGGAGGCTGAAGTGGTTCCTGTCCAACGTGTGGAGAGCCACAGCTCTTGCCCAGTTGCAGGAGAGGCCTCTGTTCCCTCTGGTACCCAGAGAGGCTCTGTGGACCCGGCTGCACAATAGCCTGCTCAAAACGGATGCCAGGAACATCTCTGTCATCACTGCCAAACTTCCCGATTACAGACTGCTCTGCAGCCTAACGCAGCTCACTGAGGGCGAATTCGGGTGCTCAGATGAGAACTGCATGATATATCGGCAGTTGTCCACGTCTTTTCACTCTTGGGGCCACCTAATTTTTTGACGTGTCATGCCAAGCCCCCCTGTGCAGCACCACTGCTGTGATTTTCATAGGTTGCTAAAGTTAAGCTGTGTTTTCCTTTGTGTGCTGATCATTGCTTTCTCTGTAGACTTGCGTATGTGAGAATTGTTTTCCTAAACTCTCTTGCTTCTCTTCCAAAGCACACTGAATCCTCTGACAATGGCAAGAAGAACCTTGCTTACCACCCAGCTCATCCTCTCCCTCTCACAACAGGTATTTGCTTGAAGTTTGTGAGCACGGGAATCAACCCCAGGAGTTCCCAGCTAATGGCACAGTCAGGAGCCCAGCCAGAAGTTGCTCCTGCGCCTGACAATTAGGTAAGAATTACCTCAAATACCCTCAGATGGGTCTGACAGGACAAGTGCAGGAGACAAGGGAGGTTGGTCAGACTGCCTCCTGCATTGCAGAGAAACAGGGCTCAATCCACTGTATCCACTGAGTCCAGGACTCGTGGGTTTGCTTCTTCTCTCCCTTGTAAAATTATATGATGAAATGGTTTTCCCTGGGCGTTTGCCACTCCTGAACATTATTTAGTGCATTGCGTTACAAATAAAGGAAAATACTCAATTTATGCTCTTTTTTGTTTGTTTGAGGTTCAAATTTTATATCCTCCAATCCTTTTTTGGTAGGTTAGAATCAATGGACTTTTTAGGGTGATCAAGGGAGAAACAGAGTATCAGTCTCTTACCAAATGAGACAAGATGGGAAATGTTAATTAGATCATCTTGGATAAATACCTTTTTTCCCCTGCTCTTCCCATCAGATCAGTGTATGGGGTACCAGGGCCAGATAAGTGGGAGAAGCACTGCTGTTTTTGCTTCACCCTCCCTCCTGCATACAGAAATGAGGGACCTGATGAGATTTCAAGCTTGGATCAAAAAGTAGTGTCTGCCAAGGAGCAGAACTACTCCTGTAGAAATACCCCTCCATCTCTGCCGTGTGGGAAGAGAGGGACTTTGGCCATTTCTTTCTCTTAGTTATGAACAAATAGCACAAGGCCATCACTCACCACTAAATAAGAAGCCCAGTTAATGTATCTGGTGATACACCCTGACTGCCCCGAGGTGCTGTTGTGCAATGGAAGTTGATAAATTGGGCCAAAAAAATGCCTTAAAATCTCTCTGCTTCCACCGTAGCTCAAACTTCAGGTCAGAATGGGCACAAAATACACTGGGCCAGAAATGAGACTTTACAGACACCATCCATTTCCATCCACATTCCCTTTTTTACCACCAAGAATTCAGCTAATTTAGCATAACGATCAATGCTGCTTCTGCAACCCCCTGCACGCCAGCTGGGAAGAGTCAACGTGCCCTTCCTGGGAAGGCTGTTGCAGTGATGAGAAGATGAAGGATGTGTTATTAGACCAATATGTATGTGCCAGGTCCAAGGCTTCAGATTTCTGCAGAGACGTGGGACCTTGTCTGACTTAAGGTTGGAAATAGACGATCTTTAAGGTCCCTTCCCACCCAAACCATCCTGTGATTCTATGACTTCAGCAGAACTGGTGACATGAAATGGTTTAGTGCTGGATTTTCCACGAGGATACACCTCTTAGACTCCGTGTCCACCAGCACACACACCAGTGATACATGAGAGCCCTCCCAACCCCTACAATTAGGAAAAAACAAGAGCTGGCATGAGATGGTAAATGCTGCCGTGCGGCGTTCAGAGAAAACGTGTTTGCGTGGGATGTGCTGGAAAAATTGCTCAAGAATGGTGCATTCTCATAAGAAAAATGATCTGGCTGCTGTTCAGGTCAGTGGTTTTGTATCAGGGCTGCAGGCTGTGTGGTTGCTTCAGTATATGGTGCAGCCGCTGGCAAAGTGTTTGCTGTGCTTGCGATCCAGTGCCCCTTGCTCTGGGGTGTTGGAGGTCCTTGCCCTCACCCAGTTGTGGGTCTGGATCCTTGTTCTCAGAGCAGCTTGCACTGGCACGGGGCTCCATGGCAGAGAGAGGCACCCTGTGGATGTCAGCCCAGGAGAACAGGGCACTCTGGATCAGTTTACTGGTGGGGCTTCATCCCTTCATGGTGGGAAGGTGGGAGGGATAAAATGCCATGCCCATGTCAATAGCAAGTGAGAACCAGGATTCTGATCCCTGCCAAGCAAAGCAGTGACCGCGCTTCACAGGTGGATGGAGATGTTTCTGAAAACACAGAGCATGAACCAGCATTAGTTGCTGAAAGAACTAAATTAAAGGAATACCCAGGTGTTAACTGGAGCCTCCTCCCAACCTCTGCTTGACAAGCTGTCAACAAGCCGTGAAGGGAAAGCCTTTACTCCATCTCCTTTTTCACCTTAGGTGAAGGGTGAAGGAAAAAGACATCTGGAAGGTCTCCTGACAGCCAGAGAGCTGTAAGCCCTCCCTCCCTCCCTCCCTCACTGTTCTTGCTCTCCTACCAGCAGACCCCCAGCCTTTGACAACAGCAACATTGGTCTATGCTTGGTTCCTGTAACTTTCAAGACTAGAACCATCAGCAGGACTGCCACCAGCACCAGCCAGTCCCTGTGGTTTCATGGGGTGAGGTTTAATAGGCATGTTTTAATACGGTTGCTCAGTAGAGAGGGCCCCTTTTCCTCAACAGCATTAAACAAAATAATACAAACAGTAAATTTAGTGAAAGAAAATGAAGTAGCCCTCCAAGGCAGGCTGCTGCTTCTGCAGAGGATGTGCTCTTACACTGCTAAACAGTTTGGTTCTGGTCAGTCATGAAGCAGCCACTGGAGATGAGACCAGAGTAAGGTTATGCCAGAGGAAGGTTGTGCTTTAGGTTCTTTGTGCTACTGCTTTAAAAAAAAATAACCCTTCACAGCAACTGCTCTTTTCCCTCTGGAAGGAGAGCTGAGGCAGAGTTTGCAGTGTAAAGTTTAACAGAGAAATGAGGAAGGAGCAAATTCCTATTTTCTTGCAAACACACAATATCTCTCATTTGTGGCTTTGTGCATTGCTGACAAGCACGGACAGCGATGGGTTAGCACAGGGAGCACTCCCTGCCACCACACACCCTTGTCCCCTCCACATCCCAGACATGTCCCGGCACACATCAGTGCCATCTCTCCCTTTTGATCCCTGGGCACCTTCTCTCCAGGAAGATTCACTGCTATTTGCCCGTTTTTCCAATCCCCGTCCCGTCCAAATCAACCCTGCCCAGTCGCCCTCCATGGCATTTTCACTATGCCACCCCAGCTGCAGCTGCAAATCAACTCGGACCTCATGTCCTTGCAGTGTCCATGCAGGAGGTCCCATGGAAGCACCGGGCATTTGACACCAGCTTTTGAGGAACAGGCACCAGTTTTAGCTGCGGAATGCCCAAGACCACAAGTGCTGAAAGCTGCAGGAAGGATCACCATGTTAAACCCAGCCAGACTCTCCTTTTAAAAGCACAGCCCTGCCTAACACCCATCATCACAGCTACAGTAATTCCTTGGCTGCACAGCCAGGTTTGGGGTACAATGAGCAGTTCACGCCTCTTCCCCCCAAACACAGGCGCGCGTTCGCACCCCCACTCAAAACCGGGGCGTTAAAAACTTCCCTGTGATGGAGCTTTCACGAGCAGTGTTTCTGGGAAGGCCTGGCATTCAGATGGCAGGCAGGACAGCTGCTATCAGCAGTGCCCGTCATCGTGGTGTCGGGGCTTTGCAAAACAGCATCTGTCTTTGAATTTTTTTTTTTTTTTTTTGATTTTATTAAAGTAGCCCTCTAAGGTAAGGTCTCCCTGCTCCTGAATATCTCAGAAGGTAAATCATACCAAACCATGTTCCCCTGCCTTGGGATTATTGTGCCATTTCAAAACACCAACCTGGTCCGGTAATTCTGCATTTTAACCCTTCTACCAGGCTGCCTCCTTTAGCTGCCAGCAAGCATCCTCTTCCCAAATTAACCCGACCATAATGAGCTGCAGCAGAATCCACGTAACTGCTCTTTTTTGCTCCAAACAGCCTGACTTACGAAGGGGACATTTCCTGCAGCAGCCAGCCCTGCAATACTCGTTATTCCTAGGTCAGGGGTTGTTGCGGTATCTTTATGCTCAGATACCGCCTTTAATCTCACACGCTGCCTTCAGCAGCACCACCGGCTGCAGCAGTCCCGCAACATGCCCTCTTCCCATCCTCTCCCAGGCAAGCAAGCCAAGAGGCTCCCGGTGGAGCCGGCAGTCACCCGGCGAGAGCTGCATCCCCCCTCGGAGACAGGCATGCAACTTCCACCTGCGCTGGCAGGCGCGGAGCACTCACGTTGGCGGCAGCGCGGATCCCTTTCAACAGCTTAACTGCGGCTCATTTTTAACCCCGGCCAGCGGATCTAAGCTGCTCTCCCCAGAGCTCAGACGGAGCTGCCTGCATGACACCGAGGCATCCAGACGCCGGCTCGCCAGCTGACATGTCAAAGCAACGTCGTGGTTAGCAAACACATCAACAAATCGACTGACAACCCACACATCGGCGGGAGCGGGTCCCTGCGTTCCGTGCCGCTGTCGCTGCTCCGGGGTTTGTGCAGCCCCGTCGAATTCGGTGTTGCTATCCGGCGTTTTCTGCCGGTGTCTAAAATAGCATCAGGAACGTTCCCTGTTGATTTCCTCGGCAGTGCTTGCTGAGCGATGCCGGGGACCACGGCTCCCGCAACCTGCTTCCACACAGCACGTTAAAAACATTTTCTTGCCTTCTCCCTCCAAAGGAGGTGGAGAAGGGGGGGAAAAAGCCCTGTAGATGTTTTTCTGCCCAGCTACCAGCAAATCCCGACCTGAGCTAATTCTGCTATGGCTGAAAGCAGAGGATGTCTGCAGTGCATGAAGCTGATTTGCTGACTTACCCTTCATCTCTCCCAGGAATGCCAGGTGAAGAAGCCGGCCTCTCACTCCGGGAAAGAGCCACAAGAAGCCCGGCAGCAGCCACTGCAGAGCCTGCTCAGAAGTTCGCTCCCTCTGTCACAGTGTGTGCAGCTTGCCAGGTATAGCCTGGATGAGAACACCCCGTGCTTTTCCCAGGATGAATGAGATCAGCACATATTCAGTCAAGGAAAAAAAAATAAATATATGTGATGGTTTAGGACCCAGAGGAAAAGTGTTGGTTCACAAGTTGCTCTGCTTTACAACTCAGGATTTTCTGGGGTGAATTTCATAGGGAGAGGAGTTTCTCCTCTGCATTTGATGTTGTTGGGTGTGTTAAAAAGCAAGCAAATGGTGGTGATATCTATGGGGTAGGCAGGAATCCGTCCTGAGCCACATGAGGTGAAGGGCACGTGAAGGGCACCCTTACAAGCAGCAGAGATGCCTTTATAACCTGCAGGCTGATGCCTTTTGACTCAAACCAGCACTTTGCTGTTACAGGCTCCACATGGGTTGTGCAGATCTGGACTCCACCGGTCCTGGGCTTTCCTGAGTGAGGTTGTTCGGCTTCAGCTCTCTTCCGCCTGGCTGCTCCATGACTCCCCAGGTTGACAAAGTCCCTTCCTGCTGCCAGGTCCTTCACATCAAGCATCTCTCAAGGCTCATCACCTGCCTGTCGGGGTGGGGGTGTCACTGAGCTGAAACTCTGGGGTGACAGGAAGGCAGGGAAAGGGCATGAGGTGCTCAGAGGACTCATGCCCGCTGAAACATTTTGGTGTCAGTGTTATGTCAAAGAGCATCTCGTACCTCTGCGTCTCTATTGTTGTGTGGGGGAGATCCTGTGCTCCAGTGCAAGAGGCCCATGGCATGGCAAGAGTTTTGATGTCTGCCTTGGTCTTAGCTAATGGTTGGGAACCTGTGTGGCACAAGGATGTGGCATTTTCCTTTAGTCTTGGAACTGAAGTGACTACATTGGATGAAAATGAGATGATTTCCTCAGGATCAGGCCCCGAGGCTTGTGTGGCTGGGAACCCAGCTCAGCTTCCCAGCTCCCTGGCTTTCGTTACTGCAAATCCCCTCCCTTTCCCTCTCCCAAAGCCCAGGGCTAGGAGTCACTGAGGCACTGACCTCTGCCACGGACTCTCTGCATGACCTTGGGTGTGTGCCTGCGCCTCCCCATCCCACTCATCTGCACAAAGCTCCTGTGCAGCTCATGCACGCAGGGAACGGGTTCCCTGCCTCCCACACCTGGCCTCGTTCCCTGCTGACAGCGAGACTGGAACGTGGGGTTTGATGTAGCTGAGACAGTCCCTGTGAATAGGCTGTGGGGGAAGCCTGGCTCCCCCGGGTGTCACTTCAGCAGGATGCAGCAGGGCAGTGTGCTGTGCTCACCTGTCACCCTCCTAAGGCCAGGTTTGTTCTCCTGCATCAGCAGGACTCAGGGATGGCTGCCAGCCAGGCCCCAGGGGAAGGTTTATCCCACCTGCGCTTGAGGTCTGGCAGAGCCTCGGGCCACTTGTTGCTTGTCCGAGCAAGTTGGCTTCAGCTGCTGGATGTGCCCAGAGCCCCACTGGGTGGGAGAGCAGGGAATGAAGCAATTATGGAGGGCCAGAGAAGAGGCAGGAGAAAAGGCCATTCGAGGGCAAGCTTGGCAAGAGTCCTGGGCTGGGGATATGGTCCCCGGGGCCCAGTGAGCTCTGAAGTCACAGCACAGAAGGACAGTGCTGCATGGGTCCCTCATGAAGGGTGGGCAGTGGGGATGCTGGACCTCCCATCACCTCTGCAGAGCTGCCTCTGCCTTTGACCCGTGAGGCGGCCGTGGGCATGTTTGGAAGCTACACACAAGACTGAACTAACCTACCTCAGATAAGGCTTGGATTAATTAGTCAATACATGTTAAGTGCTGCAAAGATTTAAGGCTCTGCTTAATTGTTAAGTAACTCAATCATCAGTGGCTGCGTGGGATGCCTGAGGCAGAGAGTGGATGAATCAGCCATTCTCTGGCAAGTGCAAGGTAAGGAGGGAGAAAACTTTCCAAGGCTGGGTGACAACAGGATGGGTTGATTAGGGGACAGCAGCAGTTACTGAGGTCACTGGGACTGACACAGGCTGCCCAGAAAAGCTGTGGATGCCCCATCCCTGGCAGTGTTCCAGGCCAGGCTGGATGGAGCCCTGAGCAACCTGGTCTGGTGGAAGGTGCCCCTGCCCATGGCAGAGGGTTGGAATGAGATGATCTTGAAGGTCCCTTCCAACCCAAACCATTCTGTGATTCTATGAGTGGGAGCACCTAGGACCTAAAAAAGTGGTCAGGTCCTGCATGGAGCAGCTGGCTGTAGGAGCAGGAGTCCTTTGGGCGATGGAGGGAAAGGCAATGATTTTATAGGAGAAAGAGGTAAAAAGACCATGAAGAACTTCATTGAGCTCTTCGGGCTTGTTATGGCCAAGCCACCCTGAAAGAGGTGGATTTGGGTCTGAACCAAAATGCACTAGGGGATGTGAGAGTGTTTTGGGTGAAGTGGGGAGCACTTAATGTGCCATGGACTCACCTGTCCTCCCTGCAGGGACTGGCCCCGTGTTACAGGCTTGGGTGGGACATGAAGCTCCTGCTGAGGAGCCAACTTGTGTCCTGCAGGTCAGTTCTCCGTGCAGTGATTGCAAGCTGAGAGGGTTCCCAACAGGAATGTTGGTGCAGTCTACTGCCAGCCTGAGACATCTCTTCTCCTGCCACCATACAACATGCCCTGTCACTCAGGGGTGGATTTCAGACCTGGACCTGCTGCTTTGTTTCTGTGCCAGCAAATTGCATCTCCCACTGTCTCTCCATTTGCCTCTCCCCTTACTACTGAGCTTTGCCCTCTGCTTCTTTCCATGTGGGAGCTTCTCAGCTATGTCATGGAGTCTGCTCCCAAAGACCTTTGAATGGGGTAGGAGCGTCTTCAGAGTCAGCCAGGGTGTTTTCCACCTCCTTGTGAAAAAATGTCCCCTCTCGAAGGTGTAACTCACTGATACTGAGGCTTTAATCCCAGAGTCAGTCCCCATGCAGAGGTGACTTCGAGCCATCCATGATCATGGCACCTCTGCCAGGTAAGATGAGGGACTCCTTGGCATTGTGCCTCATCCACACACATATTCCCAGGGCTTTCTGTGAGGCTGGATGTGGGAAGGACCTATCTACCTGGCATCACTCTGGCTGGAAAAAGCCTCTGAGCGCTGCCCTGGTGAAACATTCATATTTTCGGAAACAGGGAGCGGGCAGGAACAGCCTGTACTGTTGTGACAGAGCTGCTTGCACGAGATGAACCTCACTGCCAGGGCTGGGATGGCTGCACGTGGCTCGTGTGGGATAAAGGTGTGAGCTCTGGAAGGAGACACAGCCAAACACAAGCCCCAGGAAGGGCCAGCAGAACAGCGTGGAAGCATTGGCAAACAAGCTATAACTGCCTGCTCTCTTACCCTGCAGGCTCCCATGTCCCTCATCCCAATCCTTGCCCTGCAGCTCTCCAGACAGAGCAGCACTGCCGTAGGCAAGCAGCCCAGATAGGTTGCCTGGGTCTTGGATTAAACCTGCCTTATTCTTGGAGGAGCTGGAGTCACCAGCAGGCAGCCCCCTGTCCCAGCACCAGCTGTGGGGCTTGGCGTAGGTTTGCAAGGCACCCCTTGACCTCAGCGTCGCCCACGTCCTTACAGCCTTGCTTTAATCCTTTTTTAATTAACTGCTGAGGGGTGTGATGGTATCAGAAGGGTGGGAGGGGGGTGGCCTGGGGTGTTTTGGGCTTGGTGTGTGTGCCAGCCAGCTGGGTTTGTTATGAGCCTGTCAGATCTCACAGGCTAGCGTTCCCTCTCCAGATGCGGTTCAGCTCAGGCATTGCATGGATCATCCCCGCGGCTCTTGCACTGCTCAGGGATCCTGCCGTGTCCCACCTGGCAGGTGCTGGCATATCAAAGATCCGCGTGAAATTGGGAGCTGAAAGGCAAAGTGGCTTCTCTGACGGCACGGAATGCTGGGGAGGAGGTTTGACTTCAGTCAGAAAACGCTGGGGAGATTACCAGAGCAGAGATGGAGTGGCCACGGGGATGTCCGAGGTGGAAATGGGGGTGAGGTCAGCAGTTTGTTGGTCACTGAGGTCATGCAAAAGGCTCCTAAGGGGTTTGGGTTTATCAGAGCTTGGTGGTGCGTTTTCACAGGGACTCAACAACCCGCTTGCCTGGGGTTTGGCTCAAGGACAAGGCACATCCAGGCTTTCCACACCCCCTGCACCTCCATCATGGGGCACCTCAGTTGCACACTGGACCCAAATGCCATGAAAGTGGCTGTCCCCAGGCTGAAAGCAGCCTCTGGCTGAAAGGATGAGGTGTTCTGGGGACAGATTACCTGCCCATAGGCCTGCAAGAAGGCAGGATGAGTGGAACTGAGATCACAGGCTGCTGGCACTACCAGGAGCACCAAAAATGTGTGTGCTGGGGGTCAATGGAGACTATGAGAGCACATGATGTTGAGTCCTAATAAAAGCACACCCAGATAATGACATCCACAGGTCCTGTGTGTCTGTCCTGCACCCTCACTGTGATTTCTTTGAGAGAAACTTGCCCAGCAGATGTTGATTTGGCCTTTCCTGGCCCTGAGGTGTCTCTTGGTTTTTGAACATCTGAGAAGATCTTGTGTAACATGGCCTGGAGGGGAATCAAGGGGGTCGGAGCAGTGAACAGAGCACGGCTGTTCTTGGCCACTGTGGATGATGAGACACAGCTGTGCCCACAGCAGCAATGAAGTTCAGAAATTAAGGAGCTGACCTGGATGAGGCGGATGCAAAGACTTTCCAAGGGGCGAACAACACTTCAGGCCCACTGAGAAAACCAAACCATGTCCAGTGATGTGAAGCAGAGGCCAGATGTGTTCAGTCAGTCTGATGCCCTCCTGGCTTTAACTGGTGGAAGCTGCAGACCACTGTGACCAGCCACCCAGGGTAGCTGGTGCACAGTAGGTTCTCCATTGCTGGAAATCTCCAAATCAACACAGCAAAATTATTGCTCAAAAGGAAATTGTGGGCTTGGCAGAAGTGGTCAGTGCTGGGTTTTGCAAGAGCGCGGATTACTGAGCACTGTTGACCCCATGTGCCTTAAACCCTGTGACTCTGAACCAGCAGCTGGTCACTGGTCCCTCTTAGCCAGTCATGAGAAGCTGTGTGGGTCTGTTACATGGCCAGGAGGTGCTCTGCGGCATTGCTTACAAAATCTCTGCTTCCTGTGCACATAAATTTGGGGAGACTTTGACTTTGAGGGAGCCATCCTCATGCCTTGACTTTACACTGACCACAAAGAGCTGAGTGAAAGAGATGCCTCAAATGAGGGAGGCCTGTAGATGTGCAATGTCTCTGCCTGCAACACACCTGCTTCCCTGCAAGAAAAGCTTGCGGGGTCCTGCCCACCCCCATATTTCCTGGCCCCCTTCCTAAGCTGCTCCCTTGGCACTGGGATGTGCACACGCAAAGCAGAGCAGAGCACCAGAGATGTGCTTGGTGAGGGAAACCTGAGCTTTGAGGAGACAGTGCTTAATCAGAAGCATGACCAGAAGGTGGAGGGTAGGAAGATGGATACATAAATTCTCCCTGATGCCTCATACTGCTATCCTCTGTCGAAGCTGGGAAGTTTGGCAGCAGCAGGAGCCTTGCCCCAACAGAGGCTCCAGCATGGGAAGAGATTGCTCAGGGCTGGGTCGCCTGAGAATCCTCCTTGTCAGGAAGGTTTCAGAACTGTTTGGCCAGATGAAGGTCCCCTCAACTGCTGAGATTCCTGCCCTCCTTTTGGTTATGCTAAGGATAAGGTTTAAAAAAAATCCTGTGAGTCAAGGCCTCATGAAACCTCCCTCCAAGTACTGGAATGCTTCACTTTGAACTTTTGTTGTTGAGTTGCTTTTTTTCCCCTTAAGATCTGCTGGCTCTGGGGTTGGCATGAAGTCAAATGCTCTTCACTGAAGTCAGCCTTTAGCTGGAAGCAAGTCCAGTTATTCATCCCCTTTTCCCCACTGCAGCCAGATATGTGTTGCTCTCCTGAAGCAATGCTGCTGGTTTTGTATTCCTGCCCCTCTCTGCTCTGAGGGCATCCCTGCCCCACAGCCCTGCCGGTCTGCAACACAGAGGAGCCTCAGAGTCTGGCTCAGCACTCAGCAGCAGCTGGCTCAGCTGGTAGCAATGTGGAATTTTGCAGGCACTGGGCTGTGTGAGGGATCAGAGGTAACTCAGAGCTAACCTGCCTCTTATTCCTGGGGATGAATCATGGCAATGTCTGAGCTTCAGGCAAAAAGGGAGTGGAGCAGGGCACATGAAGGGTCACGGAAAATGGGATTTCTTCATTCTTCAAACAGTAGTTCAGTTGTGCAGAGCTGTGGTACTTCTTGGCTGCTGCTTTTCTGCACTCACCGTGGTTATCGCCCATGGGGCTCATTAAAAGCACAGTGTTTGTCCCTATGGCAGCGTTGGCTTGGAGAAATGGCCACAGCTCTCTGCAGAGCGGAGCAGAGCACACGTGCTCACTTTAGTTCTGTGGCTGGAGAAAGGGTGGAGCAAGGGAAAACACGAAAGGGTGTCGGCTGGGGAGATCAGGACGTGGTGGGAGGGGAAGGTCTGCCAAGCGTGGGCCATGGCTGCTAAACCAGAGCTCCTGACAAACCCCATGGGGCCGCGGGATTGACCAGCTCGGCCACACATGGTCTGTTTGTGCTGCCTACAAACCGTGCCTATGCTATACCCTGACCTGTGCCCGCACAGCAGAAGGGATCTGTGGGACAGAGCAGCCCCGCTGCAGACTCTCTGCCAGCTCAGACCAGACCTGGAGGCATCAGGAGATGCTCAATGAATGCAGGCAGTGCTCAGCATGGGGAGTGACGAGCCAGCGGGACCATAGATGAGACAAATGGGATGTCCCTGCCAGAGGCAGGTCGTGCCTTGGCTTCGTGCTGTTGAGCTGGTGCAGCTCTTGGCTGGTCACCCCTGGGAGAAAGGCACCTGCATTGCAGAGCGTGCTCAGAGCAAGGCAGCCAGGCTGCTCTGCACCCTGGTGTGGTGGCACTGGGGTGTGTGTCACCTGTGGTGCTGTGTCACCCCTTTCAGTTCCTCCCCACAGTGTCTCAGACAAAGGGAATTGTGCTGCTTGCATTAGCATGGAGAGCTGAGGGAGGCATGGAGAGCTGGCAGGGGAACTTTTTACACCCCAGAGCTGATGGCCACGTCAGCTTTGCAGACGTTTCTCAGCTTGTCCAGAGTGGAGCTTAGGCCAAAAAGATGCTCTGAGAGATGGAGAACCTCTGCTGTGGAGACAGGCTGTTAGAGCTGGGGTTGTTCAGCCTGGAGAACAGAAACTGGAGCTCTGGGGAAACCTTAGAGCTCCTGCCAGGACCTAAAAGGGCTACAGGAGAGCTGGAGAGGGAGTTTTGACAAGGGTCCTCAGTGACAGGACAAGGGAGAATGGCTTCAAAGTGACAGAGGGCAGATTTAGGTTAGATGTTAGGTAGAAATTCTTTACTGTGAGGGTGCTGAGGCCCTGGCACAGGGTGCTCAGAGAAGCTGTGGTTTCCCCATCCCTGGAAGTGTTCAAGGCCAGGCTGGATGGGGTCCTGAGCAACCTGGGATAGTGGAAGCTGCCTTTGCCTATGGCAGGGGGTTTAGAACAAGATAATCTTTAAGGTCCCTTCCAACCCAAACCATTCTATGATTCTATGAGGACACAAAATCAAGATGTGAAAGAGAAGGGGTTTTTAAGAACCTTGATTTTTCCCATGGAAGGTTCCTGTTGTGCTGAGTGGAGAGGCTGTGCTCTGGGACCTTGGTCTGCAAGGTCTCAACAGGGGAGGAGGCAAAGGCAAGCACAGGGATCCCAGCAGGCCTTGAAAACATGAGAGAGAATTGCATCTGCTCAGTGAGAAGGAAGAGCTGGCAGGGAACCTTCCCCCTCCCCTTGCATCTGTCCAGCGCTGAGCAAACACCAACTAATCTTCCTGACACTTCCAGAAGACAAGGAGGCATTACAGTGCCATAGTGGTCAGTCAGTGAAAACCACAGCTGCAGTGACATATGCTGCATAAACCCACCCCTCAGGCAGGCTCGGCCCATCAGGAGCAGGGCTGAGCTCTGTTTCCCACAGCAGGCCAGGGACAGAACCAGAGGGGAGCCCAGACATCCTGTCTTGCAGCCTCCTGCTCTCGCTTCTGGGCCACAGTGAGCTCAACCAGCCGGGGCAATAACTTCCCAAGGGGGCTGTAGGGGTGAGGAAATAATTAAAAGCTGATCTGGGCTCCTGCTTTGGAGAAAGAAAACTCCCCTCACTTATTTTCTTAATGATTTAAAAGCACCCTTTCATCTCCAAACTGGCAGGAACCTTCTATTGTTTGTTTCTCTTAGGTTTGCTCCTAATCGGTTTTTGCTCAGCAGAGATGGAGATGTGGGAGCCAATTTATCAGGCAGAGCAGAGGAGACACATGAAATGGAGTGGAGAAAGTTAGTTCTCATCAGCAAATACTTAAAGATTTGCTGCCAAAGGTGCAGGAGCTTGTTCTTGCTGCTCACGCAGATATTTGACAAATAACAGGAGGTATTTGTTGGGAGTTGATTAAATTTTAAACTCAAATCAAAACAAAAGTTATTTTCGCTCATTGCATCCAGACCTTCATGCCCACAAGCAGCAGCATGTACCCACCAGTCTGACACCAAAACACTCGTGTCCAAATCATCTGTCCGGGGTTCCCTGCAAAGACGTGGAGGACAAGGGATGTCACCAGTTGAACCTCTCCATCCTGCCCCATGTCTGAAAGTCACCAGGATTTACTCACTGGCCTTTGTGTCCCGTCCTGCGTGTCCTGAGATGCGCTGGGATCTCGCTCGCTTGTTCTGCCAGGTGCCACCAGAATGTGCTGCTTGTGCAGCCCTTCCCTGCCATTTGTTCCTTCTGGTGCATCCACACAGAGCATCCACATTCCCTCCAGTCTGAGCATTTCTGTTATGGAGCCCTGCACAGCAAAGGAGAGGGTTAGGCACTGGGACACAGGACACTGTGCTGTCTCCACACCTGGAAATAACCAGAAGTCACCTGGGTAAGATCCTGATCAAAGTTTGAAGGAGATTGGACTGGAGATGCCCAGAGGACCTTTCTGACCTAAATTATTCCATTGTCCTCAGCCAGCACATGAAAGAGGTCTTTGTTTTGACAAGAAGAGGAAAGGAAAGAGAAGGGGGAGCAATGGCTTCAGTGTCCTTCGTTGACCTTACTGATACACTTTGAATCATCAGCAGCTGAGTACGTGGCACTGCTGCCTACTGGCTGCAGGAGAAAGTGTGCCCTTTCTCTTCTCAAGGGTCACAGGGACAGGCTTGGGATGGCTGATGAACAACCCCTGCCTCCTTCAGTTGATTTCAGAGCCCAGTGTGGGGACAGAGCTGTATCCCAGTTTCTGCCAGGAGTGGAGGCATTAGGGAACAGGCAGCTTGCCCAGCTCTGCAGTGACGCACTGGCAGCAGCCAGACTCCTGTCTCCCAGCCCTCTCCATCTCTGGCCAGGCTATCTCCAAGGATAGCCCTGTGCCAGACCGCAGATGTGGTCCTCTCCAGGTCCCTCCTCTGCACGAGGCCTCAGAGTGCTCACCAAGGTCCCAGAGCAGGCACAGCCCTGGCTGCAGGCAGGCAGAAATGGTCCCCCCAGATGGGAATGCTCTCCATCTCCTGTCCATCTCCACAATCTGAGGTGTGTTTGAGGGTGGGCAGCCTCCAGCTTTTCTACAGGGACTCGTCCTCTCCCCTGGTGTTATGGAGGGGACAGAGAGACTGTGATCCCATGCTTTGCTTAAACCCTTTGATCCCCAACACCTCACTCTCCTCATCCACCCATTTTCACATCACATGTTGAAAAAACCTTTCTTTGGCCTTCTGAAAGTCCTGCATTGGCAATGTAAAAACTGTTGGTCAGGAGCAGAGTTAGAGTCATGCACAGCGATTGCATAAGGGGATTTCCTGGCCACTTAGGAAACCTGACAGAAATACAAACCCGAGCAAAAAACCCCTTTCTTGAAATCAGGTTCCTCAAAGAGCTCGGGGATGTGGTGGCTGGGCAGGACAGACACAGACCTTGACCTTGCCCCAGCTCAGCCACCCTGGTTCCCTCGGGCACCCTCCCAGCCTGCCCTCCAGCATCAGCTGAGTCTCGGGTCACAGCAGGGTTTTATCCCCCACCTGCCTCAGAAAGTTTTAGTCATCACCCAGCTGCTGAATAACCCTCTTGTCTGAATTCCCCCGAAGGCCCAGAAGGACTCTGCTTATCTAACACTCATTTGACCGGATAATTTGAAGGCAGTTCCAAGCACTGTGGAAGTGACCTGCTCTAAGTCAGTTCAGCTTTTCAATCCCGTCGGCTGCAGCATCAGCAGTTTTCCTTGTATTTTTTTGCTTCTGCCTGGTGCAGGCTCTGACATTTCTGCTGTCCCAAGCATCGCGTTTACCCTGCTGGGACTCAGAGGGTGATTGGTGCCACCGGTTCCCAACACAACCTGTGTGTTACCTTCCCTGGACCCATGGAAACTCCATCACGGGGGATCTTTTGCAAAGAGTAACTGATCTTAAAAGCCTTTTTTTGTCTCATCCTCGAATGCTTGAAAGTGGCTTTCTAGAGCAGGTCTGGCCTCTGAGCACAGCAGTAACAGCTTTTTCCTGCACCGTCTCCTTTTTGGGTGCTATTGATTAATCCTGCTGCTGTTTGCTGTTTTGCTGGCGGGGTTGTGTTGCTTTCCCGCTGCTGGGGAGATAAGCTGCCGCCTTGCCATGGGCAGAGCACAACAGGTATTTAGTTCCAGGGCTAATACTTTCCAACAAAAACTTTGTTTTCTGCGGCCGATCTCGTGCCCGGCTTTGAAACACTTTCAATGGGTCTATTCACTGCACAGCCGCCCGTGTGAACGTGTGTGAAAGTTACTCAGACAATCGCCTTGTGTTTGCTCTCCTCCTCCTCCCACTGGGTGCCCAGCTTTTCCTGAAAATGCGAACGGGAAGTGGCAAAATCATCCTGAGCCTCTGAAATGACTGAGCCATCTTTTCATACCTTTCAAGGCCAGTTCCTGCAATAGCAAGATGCCACAGTCAATAGCTAAGGATGTTGATTTCTTATGTACTGGAGATAAGAAGCTAATACTGCCTGGCTTTCTCTTGATGTGCTTTTTCCCCTTCACTCTTCCATACCTTTGAATCCTTTCCCATTTCAGCCAAGTCTGATGAAGCACCAAAGATTGTAGATATCAAAATTCCTACCACTTTTGCAAATATTAATTGCTGGATAAAGGAAAAGTCTCTTTCAGTGCCTCCACTAATGGAAATACAATGCTGTGAGGACAGTACAAATTACCCCAGAGCAGAAGTTTCTAAAAATCTCCAAAATCTCTCTGTAAAAACTCTTCCAATCTCTTTAAAGCAGGTTTCATCGATCCACTTCTCCAGGGACAGCTTGCTCATTGTAGTGAATGGTTTTCAGGGGTTTGTTAGGTCCTCTCCTGTACCTTGTTGCCCAGTCTGTGAGTCTTGGACTGGATGAGCTGAGAGACCACAAAAGCTGCCACTGCAGGAGGATGGCTTTGTGGCCTGGGTCATGCTGGTGATGAGAGGGAAGACCACAGCAGTGTCCTGCAGCCTTGGTCTCTGGGCTGGTTAAATCAACTCCTTTTGCCACCCGTGAGATCCAGCTGCAGCCTCAGAAGCAGGGATTCATTTTCTCAAGGAAAGTATTGAAGTTGGATGGGTTCTGGTGGGGGAACAGGGGGACAAGGGGCAATGGCTTTAAATTGAAAGAGGGTGAGTTTAGATATTAGAAAGAAATTTGTTACTGTGAGGGTGGTGAGGCTCTGGCACAGGTTGCCCAGAGAAGCTGTGGCTGCCCCATCCCTGGACGTGTTCGAGGCCATGTTGGATGGGGCTTTGGGAAACCTGGTCTAGTGGAAAGTGCCTCTGCTCATGGCAGAGACGTTGGAATGAGATAATCTTGAAGGTCCCTTCCAACCCAAACCATTCTGTGGTTTTATGACATTGCATTGTTTTAGCCTTGAAACCCAAGGGGCCTGAATTGAAGCCAGAGAAATGGCAGTGAAAGATAACATGGACTTTTAGATCACAAGTGGATGAGCCTGAATATGTGGTGGGATCTTTTCAGAAATAAACTCATTTTGTTTCATGTTTTTGCTCTGTAGGGAAGATGGTCTGGTCCCTTTAGGAGCCCCAGGCACACCAGCAAGTCACAGCTGTGCTGTATGTCTGTTGAATGTTTGCCCCTGGTGGGGACTCTCTGATCTGCCCCCTCTGTCCTGCCCCTAGTTCCCTGTCCCAGTTATTCCTTGTTCCATCTGTTTTTCCTTGTGCTTGCTTCCCTTCCCTTTCCAGCTCACAACTGTCCTGAGCTCTCTTGCAGACTCTGACCTTGCCATCATGGCCTCCTCCTCCTTGCCTCCCATTTGCCTTCATCCAATTATCATGTTACCTTCTGCTCTCTGAGAGGAACTCTGCCAAAAATCCCCCCCTCTGTGCTGTGTGCTTGCCAGCTCTGAGCAGGAAAATACTGTTTCCTGCTATTTCATTATCAGTGGTCAGGAAAGTTTCTCCCGCTGAGGGAAGGCACTTCAGTGAATTACATCCCTCCTCAGCTGCCTCAGAGGAGATCATGTGTGTTAAATCCGGTCCTTTCTGTCCCTAATTTTCCCCGTGTAGCTGCACCATGGATGGCAATAAGAAGACCAGAGACTCATCCCAGCTCCTGATGGGCATCCTCAGAGCCCCTGCACAATTTGTCCTTATCTCCCTTGAGGACAATATATTTGTCCTAATCTGAGCTACCAGCTCAAGAGAAAGCCCCAGTGAGGGTAAGAGATGCCACAGCTTTCCTGCGAGGGAGCAAGCCCGGGTTCTCCCAGGGCCTCTTGTTAGGGATCTTTTATTCCAGGTGAGTTGGCGCATTTCCTGGTTTTATAACTGGACATGGTTCTTCAGGACACGTATATGGCTCTTGATGTGATTTTTCCTGGGACAGCTGCTATGTGTAGTACCAGGAGGGGGTGTCAGAGCTGCCCATTGCTGTATCTGTTTCAGAACTGATGCGGAGGTGTTGCAGATTGTGACAGATTCACCTGCCATAGGCAGGGGCAAACAGGCTTGCCCAGGACATCTCATCCTAGGGAACATCTCCTCACGGATGCTACGGAATCTGGATGAAAGGTCACGTGCAGACACCTGCTCCTGTCTACTGTCACCTTAGGAGTCAGACAGGAATTGCCCTAACTTGCAGATCTCACTGCAACTTAGGATAAACTGGGAGCTAAGGGACCCTCTGGCAGAGGGAGCAGCAGAACTTCTAGTCCCTAAGGGAGCTTGGCTGAGCAGGATAAATTTTGGCAAGCATCTGGTGAGGTTTCTCTGGCCGTTCTGCACCTGCAGGTCTTTCAGCCAGAGTCTTTCTCTGACTTGTTCTCCTTTTCAGGCACAACCCTTGTCTGTTATAAAGGATGGGACATGTGTGACTGTAAGCACTGTGTCTGGCATGTTGGGGTCTCTGATTCACGAGTCAGAGCTACACAGAAATCAACCAAAGAGAATAGCAGGGGTGAGTCACTGCAGGGTTAAAATCCTCCTTCCAGGTCAGCCAGGCAATGCAGTCCAGCCACCTACCCTTCCTTCCCATGGATGTGTGTTTGTGCACTTACACTACAGCATCTTGCTTAATGAAAAGGATTTATTTTGATAGATGAAGGCTTCTGGTTATGTAATTGCCCTTGTAAGGAAGCACAGAGGAGAATTTTAACAATATTGCTGGCTCTTATGCAAGAGTGTTGCCAGTGTTTACTCTGCAGACATGTGAATCTCCTCTGTCATTTGGGCAGAAAATGATGCCTTAATCTTCTAAGACATTTATGAAACATTGGATTATGCCAGGATCAGTGTGCTATCATCTGTAAGAAATTTACTGGCTGATTGGATTGCACAGAACTTTTCAAGGCAGGTTTTATATTTAAACTTTGCATTTCTCTGCTGGAAGAACAACAGATATCAAGCTCTTAAGAGCCTTGGATAAATCATGAGGTCCTAGTTCTCAGCAATTACTATCAGCGGAAAGCTGGGCTTTTTGCATCTGTCAGGAATAGAAGCTGTATGGCTGATTACTGGTCTCCTAGATACATGTTCATCATATTTCTTGGCTAAAGGGAATTAAACAGACCTAAATTGCACAGTAATGCTGAGAGGCCATCCTGAATCTTATCTGTTCCCTGGAGAGCTGTGAGATGATTTAATGACACAGGTTTAGTGTATCAAGTCACTGGCTGAAGCAGTGACTTCAGAGCTAAATTAGGAACATAATAAGATATAGGACACCAAATCAACTTCAGCTAAGTTTGCTCTGGCAGGTGCCAAAACTATTGTTCAAATTTGAGAAAAAATCCTTTTTGGTTTTGTTTTTTTCTCCCTGCTCCTTTGGCAAATTGGAGGTTTCTGAGATGTATGTGGTAATGCTGTTATGGTGCGGGAGAACGTCTGGGATTAAAAGCCCGGTTTTCAGCCTCCTTTTGTTCATGGCTCCTCGTGTTCTCCAGCAGAGGTGCAGCCCATCCGTGGTTTCACACAGCTGAAATAGGTTTGTGCCTCTGCACGAGCCCCGGCACCCAAAGTACTTTGGTAACCACAGCCCACGTTGGAGCCTTTGCCACCTCCTGTCTCCAAACAGACTCTTCTTGACCAGAGACCTGGACCCACGATAACCAGTTTTGGAGGCTCAAGATGTCTTTCAAGGCAGTAGAGTTCAAATCTTGAGGTTGCGAGTGCCATAAAATGCTGCCCTTTTAAAAACACCTTTTTGGGTGTACTTGGAATCATGTGCTCACACGAGTGTCAGATACATGCAGTGTTGGACACAAATAATGATCCTCTTGCCACTCTCCTGACTGCAGTAGGATCCTGGCCTAATCTACCAAATGTTGACCTTTCTTAGGAAGTCCAGCTCTGTGATTCCCACACTTCTGCATGTCCAATGAAATAAAAAAGCAAGGCTTGCTACAAGTTAAAAGGAGATAGCTGGTATCTTTTGGAAATCTGCTCACAGTCCCTGCCCATAGGTACACAATACTCCAGGTTTATTTACTGCCTTTCACCAGATGTTTGTGAATCATCAATCACCAGCCAAAAGTTTCCCTCCTCACTTCTTTCCTCTCCAGTTACACAGCAATGGATCCTCTGGTTCTGGCCATTCCTCCTTTTACAGGTAGGGAAACTGAGGCAGGGACTTGGCAGAGCTGGAGGCAACAAATCTTGTGGGCCTGGATGTTCCAAGGGCAGGTTAAACTGAGAGCTCTCAGGACTGGTTCAGGCACGCTTGATCTTGCCTTGGGGCAGAGGGAAGGACAAGGTCCCCTCCTCATGTCCTTCCCAATCCTGCTCTCAGAGGTTTGAAGATCCACCCAGTTACTTTGGAAACAAGGCCCTCCCACCAGTGACACACAGGTTTCTTACAGGCTTCTTGTTTATGTCTTACCGATGCTCTTGTTCCCACAGTGTTTGCAGTGCTTGGGCCTCTGAGGCTGTGAGTGGAGGATTCAGGGAATGACATGCACAGAGATCCTCGAGCAAGGCGCTCACCCACCAGGAATGTGAATGCCCCCAGTGCGTGGCAGGGGGTAAGGGAACTGCGGAGGTGGTCCTGACCCCAGAGGAGGGACTGGGATGCCCACAGGCACATTTTGGGGCTCAGAGCCAGTGTCAGCATTGTGGACAGAGATTGCATCACCAGGGAATGGCCAGTCCTCCCTGGGTGTGACAGGGAGTCTTGCCATGGGTGGGAAGGAGTTAATGTCTCCTAGGGTGGGGAGGGCAGAGAACTGGGTGTGGGTCAAGTAGGCACAAAGTGTGAAGCAAAGGAATGGCATTACCTGGGAGATCTATGGCTGGATGTGGAGTAAACAGTGTTTTGAAACCCCCTCGAAATGGCTCAGCCTTCCCGGGGAGCTCTGCCACAGCAGGGGTGAGTCCCCGGATCAGCCTCGTGTGGGGTTGCAGGAGCAGGATGGGCAGGCTGGGAGACCCTCCAGTGTGACACCTCCCCAGGCACTGAGAGCACGGGGACGCCGTGTCTGCCCCACCTTTGCCCAGCTGTCAATTATTAAACAGGGCACTGAGTAACAAAGAGTCCTTCCCATGGCCCTGGGCCAGGAGGAGGAAATCACAAGCTCCATCCAACAACCATCACCGATGTTAATTCCTGGGATGGGGATCCAGGCTGGTTATGCGGCCATAGCCCAGGGCTCAAAGTCACCAGCTTAATGAAGCACACAAGGAAAGGCAGCTGAAATAGAATCGATAGAGTCATATAGGTTGGAAAATACCTCTAAAATCACTGAGTCCAACCATTAACCCAGCACTGCCAACTCCACGACTAAATCATCTCCCCAAGTGCAACATCTCCATGTCCTTTGAGTCCCGTCAGGGATGGTGACTCCACCACTTCCCTGAGCAGCCTGTTCAAATGCCTGACTACCCCTTCCATGAAGAAATTTGCATAATATCCAACTGAAATCTCCTCTGGTGCATCTTGAGGCCATTTCCTCTTGTCCTGTCACATGTTACTTGGGAGAAGAGACCCACCCCCACCTGCCTACATCCTCCTTTCAGGGAGTTGTAGAGACCAGGAAGATCACCCCTGAACCTCCTTTTCTCCAGCCGGAGCCCCCCAGCTCCCTCAGCTGTTCCTCACCCGATTTATGCTCCAGACCCTTCCCCAGTTCTGTTGCCCTTTTCTGGACATGGGTTAACTATTTATCCATCTGACTCACAAATAAATACTGATCATAGTTCTTGTTGTCAAAACCCCTGTTCAGAAGCAGGAAGGTCAATCACCTGCTGGAGGGGGGCCAAAGACAATGCTCTGGCCCTGCTGTGCTGTTGCTCGGAGCTGGATGGAGGCGGTGGTGTGCCCCAGCCACGCTGCCTTGGCAGGGGTTCCACAGCCAGGTCTGGCCAGGGCAACCTGAGGTCTGCTGTCAAGGCAGAGCCCCCCAGGCCTCCTGGCACAGAGGAGATATGAGAGAGGGACAAATGGCACAACTGATGTTATTCCAGAATAAACAAAAAACTGCTCCTTAAAGAACCCTTCCTGACATGAGGCCCCACTGGTGGGCACAACGTTCACATAGTGCATCCATGCTTTGTTTCAGGAGTCTATGACTGCAGGATAGTTCAGGTTGGAGTGGACACTGGAAGGCCTCTAGTACAACCTGCAGCAGAACCTGGGGGAAGGACAAGGAGTCTCATTTGTCATGTGTCACTCCTGGGGAGCAGAGGGTGGCCAGCAGGACCAACACTGGTTTCTGCGGCGTTCCTGACGGGAATGGTGAATCGCTGTTAGAGATGTGGTCAGCACATGTAGCTGGGCTGTCTTCTCATTCACATATCTTATAAGCTTCCAGGATGGGTTGAATATATGTAAATATATCCAAAATATAGATGTAGTGTTTGCTCCTCTTGAGATTTCCCTCCAGATGTGAGATTCATATAGAAGCCGAGAACTGAGTTAATCAGGTGCTGAGCATTGTGGCCTTGCCACTTAGCAAAATTCTTATGTTGTGACAGATATAACTGATGTCTCTCAGTCGAACACAGAGCTCTGGGCTCCTCTTATCGTGGGGGGTGGCATGTCAGAACATTCAGCTATAGAGGAGCGAGCTGTAACATCTCCATGTAGCTGGTGGGGAGCTGCACCATGAAGAGGTTCAGCGGGTTTCAGTCAGAGATACATCTGAGCATCTCAAATAACGTGTGATGCTTATGTTTAGGCAAATAGGTTAGCTGTACATTCATTCAGTTAAATTGCTAATTAGTCTGTGCTGACAGTGCTGATGAGCTCCTTGGTGGCTGTAATGTGAGCTCAGGCATTAACACACAAGGAGACACCTACAATTAAGCATTGTAAGCTGCATCTGCCTCTTGTCTCCAGTGGCTTTCCAAATATCTCCTTGGAGGTCATGCAGGAAGGTCGTGATGGAGATGGGGAACACTTCTGGATCTCCCAGCTCCTCGACTTGCTTGCTTTCACCATGCCAGGGTGCTGACATGTCTCACGTCCCCACCTCTTCACCTTCCTCCAGCATCTCCTCAAGCAGCCTCTTGGCTTGTGCTTTGAGGCTCAGGCCACCATGGCTGGCTCGGCTCAGAGAAAGCCTAGAACACGGGTGACCTTGCCCATGATGGGCACTCTGAGGTGCTTCAGGGTTACAGGTCAATGACAACAGCATATAATATCAGCAATAACTCTATTCTTCTAATGACAGAGGAATAACAACAACTACTATCATTAATATTCATAATAGTGGAAGTAAAAACAGGTGTTAGTATCTACTCTTAATTATCATTACTGTGCAAACCTCGTGAAGTTCAGCAAGGCCAAGTGCACAGTCCTGCATGTGTTTTGGGGCATTCTCAAACACAAATACAGTCTGAGCATAGAATGGATTGAGAGCAGCCCTGAGGAGAAGGACTTGGTGTGCTGGTGGATGAGATGCTGGACATGAGCTGTCAGTGTGCACTGGTAGCCCAGAAACCCCCTGTGTCCTGGGCTGCTACGAAAGCAGTGAGGGCAGCAGGTGAGGGAGGGGATTCTGCCCCTTTGCTGTGCTCTGGTGAGATTCCACCGGGAGTGCTGCATCCAGCTCTGGAGTCCCCAACATTAGAAGGACGTGGACCTGTTGGAGTGAGTCCAGAGGAGGCCATGAAGATGCTCAGAAGACTGGAGTACCTTTCATATGGAGACAGGCTGAGAGAGTTGGTGTTTTTCAGCCTACAGAAGAGGAAGCTCTGGGGTGACCTTAGAGCAGCCTGCCAGTACCTAAAGGGGCTACAGGAGAGGGACTTTTGACAAAGGCAGTGATAGAACAAGAAGGAATAGCTTTAAGATGGCAGATTAGATATTAGGTAGAAATTCTTTACTGTGAGAGTGGTGAGGCTCTGGCACAGGTTGCCCAGAGAAGATGTGGCTGCCCCACTCCTGGAAGTGTTCAAGGCCATGTTGGATGGGGTTTTGAGCAATGTGGTCAGGCATCAGAACCGGCTACCCCTGAAAGTCGTGGAGTCATCATACCTGGAAGTATTTAAAAGATGTGCAGATGTGGCATTAAGGGACATGGTTTAGTGATGGACTTGGCAGTGCTGGGTTAATGGCTGTAAATGATTGCAGAGGTCATTTTCAACCTAAATGATTCTGTGATTCAATTATTCTCTGTGCAGGGGTAGCAGGGATGTGGTAATAGGGGTAACTTTATCCACAGTGAGGGACAAGGGTTCTCTCGGTTCCCATTAGCAGGTGGGTCCTGCAGGTGCAGGAGAGTCACTACTGTGGCCATATCCCACCCTGACTGATGTTCTGTCACCAGTAATTCATATCCTGGGTGCTTTGGAAACTGAGCACTGAAGATCCTTTTTTAATTGTTTGGGGATTATGCCAGCTCTGGGATTGAATCTGAAGCTCAGCAACGTTGCAGCTTGCAAGCCGCACTACTGACATCTGCCGCTTGCTGCTTCATTTCCTGAATGAGCTTTGGATAGTGCTGCAGAAAGGACTGGATGTGAAGGGAAACAGCCTCAATTCTTATCACCCTGATGGAGCTCGAGCACTCCGTACTGCCAGGCTGGTTGCTCACTATGGATAATTCATCACTACAGCGTAAGGATTCCCTTAACCACGCTCCCACTCCACAGATTGCCCAGCAGTGCCATGTGCTGTGAAACTGGTGGACATGAAGCATGTTGCAGACCTCCCCAGGATGGGGCAGAGAGAGCTTCTGCTCTGTGGAATGGTGCTGGAGGGGAGGAAGGCAGGGTTACTGTTGTCTTAGCCCTCCCTGGGATAAATTCGCACCAATCTCTGCCAGCAAAGAGAAATGTTCCCCTAGGGACAGCTCAGTGTGAGCATGCAACCCTTGGCTCAGGGTGTTTCTTGGCTGATTACACCAGAGTGGCTAAAAGTTTATAGTTGTTTCTAGCAAAGGGATTTGAAGAGCAGTAGCCTGAATTTGTTGATCCTGCAGTATTTCCCACAGGAACTTGGGACTGTGTTTGAAATGTCTCAGATGATGAAGTCTGTGTGGGCAGATTCCTGTGTGGCAGCATCTTTGTCCCATTGTGAAGGTGTTGTTGTGCTGTCAGCAGGAGAAGGGATTTTGTGTGTGTTGGGGAGTAATAATGGAAATGTTGGGGCTGGAAAGAATGGAAATTGGATGAGGATTGGTGTAGAAGCACCAGAAGGGACAAACATCAGAGGGCTGCAAAAATGGCAGGTGCAGATGGCCATTAAAAGAGCAAATCAACAAGATCCCAGCACAGCTACACGCAATGTCTCAGGACACACAGATTGGGAAAGAAAAGCCAGTTAGTAAATCCTGGTGACTCACGAAGGTAGTTCAGGTCGGAGAGACCAATCACTGGCAGCTCCTTCAGGGATAAATAGGTACATCCAAACCCAGCACACTGTCACCAGCCTGGGAGAAACCCAAGAAATGTGCTGAGGGCTTGATAGTCATTGCCCCCGGTGCCTGGAGCAGAGAAGTGCTGAAAGGTGATGGATACTCATGGCTTAGGATGTGACAAGATCCCAAGAGGGTGCTGCAGTGGGAGTAAGCCTCATCCATTCATATTTCTGTAACTAGTGAAAAGCTGTCCTTGGATATAAAATTGGATGTGAAATTGCCTTTGCCTCTGAGTCATTCCTGAAATGTCTCCCCATTGCTATTTGTCAGATGCAATCACTCCACAAATAGCAAGTAGTGGCAGAAGCAGCAGCTGTGGCCCAGGGAATACACTGTAGACTTCAGGAAAGTGGTGTCTGTAATGTGCCCAGCTGATGCAGAATTAATCAGGTTTGAAAAAAGAACACGGCTCTCGCACCCTGGGGGACTGTACCTAAAAATTCCTGCCTATGTGGATCTTCCCATCGTGCTCCTTGACATAACTTCTAAGAGAAATAAATGAGTTTATCTCCCACATTGCCTGCAGACCTTTCACATGGAAATAGTGGGATTAAGGAGATTAAGATTTAGCTTCAACTTGGATAAAGAACAACAAAGAATGATTAACACTTGAAATGGTTCCCAGTCATTAGATCTGAACTCCAGTCTCCCTGTATTTCCTTCAGTGAAGAGCTTTTCTGTTGTGCTCACTGCTGTCACATCTGATCCCACAAGACAGCAGGAGTAACCCAAATGGTTCCCTATGTTGGGATGGGCTGGCTCTAAAACACCCAAAGTTTGGGCCATGGAGGATGTAGAGGACATGGGAGAGGAAAAGAAATCTGGTGAAGTTTAAGGGATGGATGTAGGAAAGGCTGCTCTTGAAAAGGACCAGGAATCAGGGAGAGCAGGGTCAAGGAGGTGGAGAGCAGAGTCTAAGTGTTGGGGTCTTGGTTTCAGGTGAGCAAGAAGGAGAAGAAGGTGGGAGGCCACAGGCTTGGAGGGGACCTGAGTGACTGCTGGGAATTTTACCATTCAGAGGAGATCCAACTCCTGCAGGATTCAATCCTTCCTACAGAATCCAGGCTTCCTTCCTGAGAAGCTGGCTGCTCACAAATGGTGGTGCTCAGTATCTTAACTGGATGCAGCATGTGAGGTCAGGAAAGGGCACGTGATCCCCATTCCAGGTCTTGCACACCCTCATACACTTAATAGTGTTCTGGAGACTGCAGAGCAGTGCAGACCAGCTTAAAGCCTTCCTTGTCTTGGCCTGATTATCAGAATAACTTGGTCCCTTTTTGTGCTGCCCCATATGTTAGATGAGACACAGATGTTTGCTCTGACAACAAGACATTACCACAGCTGTAGCTGTCAAGAAAGCTGATGTTTTTTGCATCTGGATCAGGGAAAGTTAAAGCCTTTAGCACACTTCAAACCACAGAAGTTCATATGCTTTTTTGGGAGTCTGGGATCAGGCAGACAGATCAGTCCCAGCAAAGGAATCTCTCTCTGTGAGTAGTGCAATAATAAATTTAGAGTGAAGGGGCTTTGAATCCCTTCTTCCCCTGCCCAGCACTGCCTGTGCCTGCTCTGCCCTCTCTGCCCTGCCTGTTTATCGTACTTGGGGTCAGAGATTTGCCTCATCTCCATAGGGCAGTACAGCAGGGCCTTGCTGGCATCTGAGGTCTTCAGGTGTCACTGCGATGGCAGTTCTAGGGTCACCCCATGTGTTTGTGAGTTGTATTTTCAAACACATGGTGGAAAGGGACTCAGATTCTCCCTAGAAAAACAATTTGCGCTAATGGCTTTTATGATACGGTGACTTATCTGCAGGATTCGACCTTCACAAAGGTCCCTGGATACACCTCTTTCTCATTCTCAACCCATGAGCTGGATTCTCATATCCCATTCCTGTCTCCTCTAACACTCACTGTGGTTCTGTAATTTACAACTGTTTGTCAAAAACAAGTAACTTTTGTAGACCATCAGAAATAATTCATGAGCTTTTAAGCCAGTGCAGAGAGGCAGTCTCTGCATTTGCCACTCAGAGCCAGAGCCAGGTGAAGGCAGTGACAGACAGCATGGGAAGAAATGGGAAAGTGGCAGGAAGAAGCAAAAAAATGCGATCTCTTGAGCAGAAGTAATTTTCCTTGTCCAATGCTGTCATGCTGTCTAGGCAGTGCAGATGTGGTTTCTCTTAGGGAAGAAATGCAGCTCCTGGAACACTTCCTTCTCTTTACCAGGAAAGTAGAAAAGAGCCTCTGGGACTTTCAGGGGTTTCGTGTGTTTCATTTAGAGGAACAACACAGGACACAAGCAATGTCACTGCTCTCTGCCATGCGTGTGCACTGAGAGCTCACGCCCTCATACAGGTATTAAAAGCCCTAAAGTAAGAGGATGAGTCTGAGGATGCTGGAAAAGAGAAAGGGAAAAATATTAAGTTAAAGCTGTGTACACGTAAATAGGAGTCAGAGAAGTGAGGGAGAGTGACTTCTTGCCCTCATAAGGAGGACATGGAGATCTCCAGGGTGAAAGCAGAGGAAACGGTCCATGCCCCAAGGGAGATTTGTATTTGGCTCTCCTGGAGAAATAGCCACTGCAAACCTAAAGAAGGGAAGTTATCCATAACCTAGAAAATACAGGGAAATATTTTCCACGCCGCTCTGGGAGACCAGGAAGTTATTTTTGGTTTCTGTAGCACAGTGAGTGTCGTTGGGAGCATGTGCAACAACAGAGTTTTCAGCAGCTCCCATTGTAATTGCTCCCATTGACCTTATCACTAATAAGTGCAGGATGTGAATTATAACGGCAAAGATGTAATCGGAGAGGCCTGGAGACAGCTCGTCTGCAAGGGACGAGCAGTTACCATGACAGAGCCTCTCACGTTGCTCCTTCTCAAGTGGAACATCAGGTAAAACAAGGACTCTGCCGCTGCTGTTGATTTCAGAATAATTGAGGGGATAAGTGACTTCACTATTTCCCTGAATGTGGGAGGCAAGGACATTTTTATGATCGTGAAGGACAGAAGAAAGTCATGTTATTGCACTCCTGGTGAATTACTTTGATGTTCTGCACAGCACTCAGGCTGGGAGGCTAAATGTTATTCTTAGTTATTGCTTATAAAGTCACGTCACATGCAGGGATGCAACAGAGGCAAAGGATCCAGATCCTTCCTGATTTATAGCAGCTTAAACACCTTTGATGGTGCTGTAGCCTTTTGCACCAGCTCAGAGTCTGGGCCAAAGTTTCCACGAGGTGTAGCCCTAGGGGTTTAGGAGGGGAAAAACAGGCAGCCTCTCATCCAGCACCTTCCCTGTGCCGAGCAGCCCAGCCAAGTGAGTGAGGAGTGCCTGACACTGACATCCTTTCTTATAAACAGGCTGAGTGAAAAAGATCTGGAGCTGTGCAATGTGTGCTTTATGTCTGCTGCAGGAGCAGTACTTCCGTTCAGTCCCTCATGGCCCAAGGTGTGGTGAGAGTGCTCAGCTGGGCAGAGATGTTCCACAGGGTTTCTGAGGGGCTTGGAGGCACAGGTGTCTTCCAGATGCCTCTGCTTGGTCCTAAGGGCTGTGGTCTTGGAAGCTGTTAGGGAAATGAGTCTCTGAAAGTTTCTGTGAGCATCTTCTTTCCTCCTGTTTTGCTTTGGCTATGAAGTCATCTTTGAAACAGCAAGAGCTGCCACTCTTATGGCTGTGGAGCCATAGGGCAGGCTAAGGGCTGGTGGGAGCCTGCGGTCTCTAGAGAGAACTGAGAAAGATGGTCTGAAATTTAGCAGCAGTGATGGATGTAGACATTTTTTCCAGGGCATAATGGCTTGAAATGAAAGAAGAGGTAGAAAACATTCCTTGCAATGATACATGTGGGTACCTGATTGTCTCTGGGAGGATTTATCAGAAGATAGGAAAAGAGGATTATAATCTGCAAGTGTCCACGTGTCCAGAAGGACAGTGGGAAAGGGGACAGATTGAAGGGGAATGGGACCAGCAGGCAGTAATATTGTAACTGTTGAATATGTCAATGCCAATGATTCTCATTTTCAAAGCAAGGGACACATTTGTCATCTTAAGAGGACAGATTGTTATTCCTTGACGGCATCTGATTCACATCGTGGCACCTGAATTGAAAAGTGAAGACTTTCAGATGGAAATGAAAAATCAGCACAAAGGAAGTGCTAAACAAACAGAAATGAAGGCATCTGGGGATTTCAGACCTTGTGCGCTTGGAATAAAAAAAGCCTAGCCTCTCCTTTTCATCTGAGAAATGCTGTTGAACTACCACATGCATGGACCAGGTAAACAAGTCCCAAGCATCTCACTGTGTCTTTTGCCAAGACCCCACAATATTTCAGGAACATCAAAAGATCTTGATGTTTATCTGACTGTGGTTTTGTAAGGAAAGAGACAAAAGAGGATTTTGTCTAACTGGTGTCTAAGCAGACATCTGCTGTAGCTCAGCTTGTGCTCTCCTCTGAGACAGATTTCTGCCACCTCCTCCAGCCATCATTCAGTTTGTATCACTTTTATGGACTGCTCAAATTTGCTGAGTGGGTGTTATCCCCAAAAGAGGAGAATGAAAGCTGGTATCTCTCAGCAGAACTTGTTCTCCATGTAGGCCAGCTTCCACTTTTGGCCCGTGTCTGAATTCCTTTAGCCAGATCCCAAGGAGCCTTGTCACTTGCTGAAGTTTTGTAGCACATCACTGGTGATTGCTGTGGTGAAGCACAGAGTGTTGCCTTGACCAGCATCCTGGAGATCTGGGAAGGTGCAGGGCACGACTCCGTCCTTGTCTGCATCAAGTAATTTTCTCTGCGTGTTTTCTTACATCTGCGCATCTCAGCAAGGTATTGCTGCCAGTTTTAGGGCAGTGCCATAGAGATGTGGCCATGATACAACTGTAGCTTTATTTTGCAAGAATGAAGAGTTGTTGACATTGCTATAAACAAACTGCATCACCAGCTCCTGCACCTGGTTGCAATGAACCAAACTCCCAGGCTGTCCAGAGCACCACTGACTTTGCCAGCTGCCTGTGTCTCCCAGTAGGGAAGGCAGTGGGACTCAGACCCCTGAATGCAAGACCCCTGAATGCAGCCCCAGTGACCTCTGTGCCACAGAAGGCTGGGAATGATGAGGGCGAAGGGAACAATTTGCAAGCATTCTAACTCTTCACCTGTAGTGACCATGTGTCACATGGGAATACAATCTCCATGCACAGTAAAGTCTTGTGCTGTGTGTGGAGGGGCTTGCATAGAATCATAGAATAGTTTGGGTCAGAAGGGACCTCTAAAGGTCATGATTTAAGGTAGGCTGAATCTGAGTTTTACAGCTCAGTAGCAGGCTCTTATTTTTATTCCTATAGCCTTAGTAGTCTATAAATACCATACCTATTTATTTTGACCGTTTGGGCTTTAAAAGCCGGTCAGAAACACTCCTTGCCAATTTTCTGTGGAAATAGGAAGAAGGAAGGGAAGCTGATGGTAAGTGCTCGTATATGCCTGTTGTCTGCATAAATGTTATGTGAAGTATGGGCTAAAACTCAAATGCAAATCCATGGTGCTTGATCCAGTGCCAAGGGAAAGCTTGAGTTCAATTGCTTCAAGGCATGTCTGTGTAGACAGAGGCAATTTGAGGTTAACTGAGATGAAGCCACTGCTAATTTCACTTATTGGTTATAACCTTGGGCAGACTTGAACCTTCTCCCAGAACCAGAATGTCAGCTGAAACACTGTGGCTGCCTGTACTTCAGCAGAAGGGTGAAGTCTCAGAGCAGTTTGTCTCAGCTGGGGGGGATTTTGGAGAAGTTTGTGTCTGGAGTGCACAAAGGCTTCCTTCAAATGATGCATTTCCTCGGTTTAACGAAGACTAAGCTTTTATGGAGATACAGATCAGCTTGGACATTCCTGAGAATGCAGTTTCCAATGTGTGGGAATTATGATGTAAAAGCAGAGGCATAATTTACACTTCAAAAAATACAGTACCTCATTTCATCTCACTGTGAGCTTCCCTTCGCATGCTTAATAGCCCTCCTGAAGACATCCATCATGTTGTCTGTCTTGGTAGGACCTACATGCAACACAGGCTGGAAGCTGGCAAATGTTGTCCCAGTTTTCAAGAAGAGCAAGAGGAATGACCCTGGTAACTAAATTGGGAGGAGCTGTTGATTCCCTTGAAGGCAGAGAGATTTTGATGAAACAGAGAGCTGGACAAACACCAACCATACGAAGTTCAACAATGGCAAGTGATGGGTTCTGCACATGGGATGGGAGAACCCTGGACATATGGACAGCTTGGGACCAGTGCTGCAGAAAGGGACCTGCGTGTCCTGGTCGATGGAAAGTTGAATGTGAGTCAGCAGTGCCCTGGCAGCCAGGAGGGCCAACCCTGTCCTGGGGCCATCAGGCACAGCATCGCCAGCCGGGCAAGGGAGGGGATTGTTCTGCTCTGCTCTGCACTGCACTGGGGCGGCCTCACCTTGAATATAGTGTGCACTTTGGGGCACCACAATTCAAGAAAGATATTAAGCTGTTAGAGAGCATCCAGAGGATGGTGAAGGGTCTGTAGGGAAGTCCTATGGGAGCAGCTGAGGTCACTTGGCTTATTCAGCTTGAAGAAGCGGAGACTGAGGAGAGTCCTCATCACAAACTACAGCTTCTTCACAAGGGGAAGCAGAGGGACAGCACCTGTCTCTTTCTTCTGGTGACCACTGACAGAACCCAAGGGAATGGCATGAAGCCAGCTCAGGATATTCTATGATTCTGTGATTCTAGGCTTTGCTGGCTCCTGTACTCTCAGAAAGGAAGATTATTTGGGATGCAGCAGGGCCTCTTCATGAAAGTCACGAATGCCTTTTCTTCTTCCTTGTCTTTGGCTGGGGCCACCCTCTACCGATGAGGTTGACATGGGTGTTGTCTCCCCAGGGAGGGAAGGAGGAACCCCTCCCACCACATTTCCATACAAACAAAGGTTGGACTCAGAGTTTTGAATGAGGCTGACCAGAGCACCTCATCTATTGCTCTCTGAGCTGTTAGCACTCTCCTCTTTCCTTCAACCGCCATGGCCTCAGACTTGCCAGCAACCCCATAGTCTCAGAGGGACACCTGCTCCACCCAACACTCCTGCCCCATCCATTCTGCTCCTGCTGGCTTATGTCAGCTCCTCTCCCTGGATGGCTGTAGCTGTATTTGCCCTGCTCCCCCATGTCTCTCTGCTCTCCCACACTGCAGCTTTGGTATCAACTCAGATCTAAAGGGTTGGGCTCAGCTCACCAGATGGATGTGAGTGGGAAGAGGATTAGGTGGGTCCTGTGTGAGCAAATGCAGAGGAGAATAAATACAGTCAACGTTTATGTTGAAATCGTCTCAGCTAGGATGTATATAGCACGCTACAAATACTAGCCAGGTCAGTCCTTCCTGCTGGGGTTTCCAGAGCTTCCACTTCCAGAACCAGGCTAAACTAAAGTGCAGAGAAAGAAGCCTGTGATGTGTGCCAAGGCAGTAGCACAGAGCAGTTAGGTGGGAGCTCATCTCTGCAGAGACATCCTTGCATTTTAAATTGACTACCCAAGGGATGAATTGAAAGCACGTGCATTAAACCAGGACAAAGTGAATGAAACTGCTTAGGAATAAAGTTACTTTAGTTCTCACAGTGCTGACATAGAAACTTAATGTGGTCTAAGGAAGGTGTCAGTATACTGAGAAAACCATAATATCTACCAGGGTAGGTTAATGTTTTAGGGTAGAGGGTGTAGGGGACCCCAGAGCGCTGATGTACAACAGTGCCAAGGTGGTAATGGTACCATTCCTCCACATGGATATTTAGCCAGATGTAGCCACATACTGCACTTCCTCCATGGAGTCTACATTTCATCTGCAAGGCTGGGGACTCCTCTGCCTCTGAAATAACAGCCTATGTCGACCTATGGGACACAACTCTGCAGGAAAGAGGGGAAGGGGCAGGTTTTGGAGTTGCCTGGCTGCTGCACACGACTCTTTCTGACTGATGCATCACCACGTTTTTCTGCGTTCACTTGTCACTCAGAAACAGGCCAAATCCCCAGCCAGGTGAGCTGCCCCCCTCCTTAGGCTGGGTTGTAAAAGAGGCTGCTTATGCCAGTTCTGTGCTCTGTTTTGGACTTGTGTGATTTGCTGTGTCACCGTTTCTCTGTGGATCTGTTTGGAAACAACTCTGCAGCTGCCTCTCCTTCTCCTGTTTTACTTGGAGCGAAGCAGCGGAGAGTTGTCCTGGGCCGTTTTGAGTGTTCTTCCTTTGTGGCACTTTGCCTGAGAACGAGATGAGTCACAGGCAGGTTACATGCCCTGTCCTCGTGAGTGTGAATTAGAGGGAAAGGCTGCGGGATTACTGGTGATTGTCTCCCTGAGCACCCCACCAAATTATGCATTTCACAGGGCTGGAGGCTGATGTGGCCTCCTGGTCCTTTGGGTCCTGCTTAAAGGGGGATGAGCTCTTCTGTTCTGCTCTGCCTGCTGGGAGCAAAACGTGTTAGGTCTGCCTGACCTGTCAAATTGTAAGGGGTTCAAATGGATTAGGAAAGGAACGTCAAAAAATGTTCCCAGCATATGGGTGCCTCATGGCTTTGCAGCAGGCTGTGTGTCACAGAGAGAGATATGTGCAATGAGGGACAGAAGTGGGAGAAGAGAAATATTGTCTCCCTTGCTGCATTTTGAACCATGGAAGTTTCCGTTCCTAAGGAAAAGCAAGGAGGAATTAAGCACCGAGGGTTACAAGCAGATCCACAGAGTGCAGCACGGTCTCAGGGAATTCAGACTATGCTTGGATCAGGGAAAGCGAGATGTATTTTTTGTTAAGAGCATACAAATCACTTAATCAACCAAAGCCGAAAGATACTGTTTGTAAGCAAAGGAAAAGAAGTCTGGGTGAAAAAGAAGTATTTATATTAAATATATTGTAGTAAAACAGGTATTTATGTTAAAAGGTAGTACCAGTGGAGGATCAAGTGGGAATAAATTGGACATGGACATCTTCAGCTTGGGAAGGAGCATAGTGTTTCTAAGCCTCTGAGACATTTTAGGAAACCTTCTCAAAGAAAGGCATCAAGCCTCTTTCTGTGTGCAAGAGGTAAAGTTGAGGAAAGGACTGCACAGGGACTGCCAGAGTGAGGGTGTGGAATTTGTCAGTATTCTGAGGAAGGCGCTGGAAGATGATCATTGCTGTTCTCAGTTTGTTACATGCCATTTTGACTGTGTTCAATTATTTCCATGCTTCAGGGTTTCTGCCAAGAGGAATGCAGAACTTAGCTTTGGGTTCAGTTTGTTCCTGGGATTTTTTTCTCTCCTTTCCCAGTTAGCATTGGACGGACTCAAGTCAAAGTTAGCTTGAGGCAAGGTTGAGCACTCCACTTGTGCTTTCAGAAGAGGAAAAAAATGTTTCGAGTGCCCAGCTCATTCTCACACCCAAAAATTGTCCCAGAGTCAGACCTAACGTCAGAGAGGAACTGGGCTGGGTCCTTCCTTCTCTGTAATGCAGAGGGTGGGTGACATCATTTGACATGGATCCACGACCTTGGCAACATACTTACTGTCTCTTGCCTTTTTGCTATGGCACATTGTACTTGGACACTTTAAAGTCCTTTACATTTCAAGTCTTTTCTTGACTGTGAACTGCTGGGGATGCCCATGAAGGGCTGTATTTGAGCAAGACCCTGAACAGAGCTTTTGGGGGCTTTTCCAGACATGCAGCTACTGCCTGGAGACAATGCATAAGGTGACCACGGTGATCTGTTTCGGAGCTCTGTGCTCCAAGGTAAGCGGTTCCCAGGACTGGTGTGTGGTGACTTATTTCCATCAGAACCTTTTCCTTCCGTAGTGAGTTGGTAATCCAAAGGAAATTCCTGATGCAGGCATTGCCTAACCAGGAGCACTTTGTGTTTGAGAATGGAAGGGATAAGTCATAGCATTTTTTCCCCCTCTGATTTACTAGCAACTCAAGAAGATGACAAATGAAACAGTTTCAGACAGGAAACTGTCAGAGTCCAGTGCAGTATGTAACTGTGCAGGTTTGTATTGGAGCTGAAAGCATTCCCATACATGCTCCAGTGATGTGACTGACCCAGAGCATTTCCCAGTCATGGATCCAGCAGTGCGCCCGTGCTGGATAACCACAGTTCTCTTGGAGGCCTGGTCTTGGACCGGTTGTCCCTGGAGTGGATGCGTTCCAGACCATGACAGCAGCTCTAGCCAGGTGTTTCTGGGACACTGAACATGGCTCAGCAAACAATGCAAGACACAGATAGTGACCTCCTCACGTGGCTACAGGATGAAAGGGGTCATTTGGACCAAACTGGGGCTTCAGCAAGTACAGAGGAAGGAGTTGTAGTGGGAGAGGTTATCCCAGGGCTATCCCATGGGCATTTACGCAAGCGTTTGCCAAGGCAGGAACAGGGGAACCCTTCTTGTAAAGTTGCCAGTGCCACCCATACAGGAGAAGGGTCTGTAGCAGGCTGACACCCCTTCCAGTGCCTGGCTAGAGGAGCTACTCCTGCACAGCATCACCCAAAGCCCAGCTGTGACCGTGCACAAAGACAATTCCTAGCCCTGACCATGTCCCATGCCTGGCTGGTGCTGGTTTTGGGAGCACTTAGACTGTTCAAGGCTCAGAGCAGCTGAGTGATGGGGCCACAACTCACCTATGTTATGTGTAGGGGTGGGCAAAGAGAGGAGTGTGTCCCCTTTCCTGTGTCACAGGCTGAGGGAAGCAGGGCTGCCCAGAGCCTCTTTGGGCTCTCTCTGTTGCTGACCCTGGGCTTCTTACTATGGCCATGGTCTCAGTGGTTTTTGCCTTGGCCACAGCTGTCAATACCTGGTCTGGGTCCTGCTCCTGACTGAAGACAGCTGGAGGAGTGTCCCGAGAGCTCCAACACCCTGGTCATCGAGGGGGCAGAGTGGGGGTCCTGCCTCTGGAGGGAAGAGGTCTGAGCACTCCACCAAGGGATGGAGTAGGGGTCCTGCCCCTGAGGGGATGTGGTCCGAGCTCCACCATAGGGCAGGGGGCTCCTGCCTCTTAGGGGGCACTGAGCACTGTACCCACGGTCTGCAGGTTCTGGCTTTGAGAGGCCAAGGTCTGAGCCCCACCACAGAGGTCCTGCCTCATGTGTGTCTGAGCACCATCGAAGAGCAGGGGGATCCTGCCTCTGAGGGAACACGATCTGAGCCCCCCCAGCCAAGGGCCAGAGTGACGGTTCTGCCTCAGAGGACGTAGTCTGAGCCTCCACTGCAGAGAAGGGGAGTCCTGCCACTAAGGGAACTGGTGTCTGATCCACTGAGGGGACGAGGTCTGAGCCCCACCACGGAGGGACTGGGGTCCCGGTCACCGAGGGGACGCTGAGCCCCGCATCAAGGGACTGGGGGTCCTGTTACCGAGAGGACGAGCTCCGAGCCCCAGGACAGAGGAGATCCTGTCTCTAGGGGACGAGGTCTGACCCGCCCTCGCGGGGCCGCGGTCCCGTCCCTGAGGGCCGAGGTCTGACCCGCCCTCGAGGGGCCGCGGTCCCGCCCCTGAGGGCCCGCGGCGCTCCCGCCTCGGCCTCTCCCTCAGCGCCATCTCGCGGCGGCCGCGGTGCCCGTCCCGCTCCGCTCCCCTCGGCCCGGCGAGGCCCGGGGTGCAGCCGGGAGCCAGCGCCGAGCTCCGGCTGGGGCAGGGCCGGAGGAGAACGAGGAGCGGGGACGGCCCAGCCCGTGTGCGGGACCCTGTCAGAGGGCTGAGGAGCCCCAGGGGTGACATGCCCTGCAGCTGACCCCCTTCCTGACAAGGCTGAGCATCAACCCCCTTCCACTGCTGTGCCCGAAAGATGTGTTTTCCAACACCGGGTTGCTCCAAGCTCTGTCCAGCCTGGCCTGGAACACTTCCACAGATGCCGCAGCCACAGGTTCTCTGGGCAGTCTGTGCCAGGGCCTCCTCAGCCTTTGCCTGCAGCTAAATGTAGCTCTGGGGACCGTTTCCAGCCGTGCCAGAGGTCCTGAAGCAGGGACTGCCCTGGGGGTAGTGGTGACCGACCCTCGGGGATTTGGGGACAGGTGTGTAACAAGCTCTGAGAGGGACTAAAAATCAAAGAATCATAGAGGTGGAAAATGACCTTTAAGATCATTAAGTCCAACTATTAACTCAGCACTGTCAAGTCCACCACTAAACCATGTCCCTAAATATCACATCTATGTGTCTTTTAAACGCCCCCAAGGTTAGTGACTCCACCACCTTCCTAGGCAGTCTGTTCCAATGCTTGACCATCCTTTTCATGAAGACATTTTTCCTAATATCCAACCTAAACCTACGCTGGCACAACTTGAGCCTGTTTCTTCTTGTTCAGTCTCTTGTTACTTGGGAGAAGATATTGACCCCCATCTGGCTACAACCTTCTGTCAGGGAGTTGTAGAGAGCGATAAGGTCCCCTCTGAACCTCCTTTTCTCCAGGCTGAGCCCCCCCAGCTCCCTCAGCCACTCCTCACAAGACTTGTGCTCCAGTCCCTTCCTCAGCTCCATTGCCCTTCTTTGGACTTGCTCCAGCACCTCAATGTATTTCATGTCACGAGGGGCCCAAAACTGAGCACAGAATTAGGGGTACAAAGCTTCCCAAATGCTTGCTGCCAAGGGCCATGAACAAACAATGCTGTCTGTTGCCAGCAGGGAGCTGGAGCTCAGGGACAGGAAACCCCAACAGGGATTTATGTGGGGTCCAGCACACCAAGGTATGCATGAGGAAACACCCAGGGCTCTTGTAGTGAGAGAAACTGAACCCAAACTGTGTTAGTTAACAGAGTGATTAATATTCTGAGGTTGAAGGAGATATTTAATTATGCTGTAAAGATGCAACAGTGCGGCAGGAATACAACATGGAAGCCATGAAATATAGGATTTTGGCAGCTGACCTGATCTAAGGGGGTTGATTTTTTCCCATCCTCTCAGCAAAATAGGATTTCAACCATAGTTTTCTGGACCACTGGGAGCTCTGTGGGGATTCCGGGCTGTGTTCAGCAGAGGGCAGTGGTTGGTTTGGTCACTACTTGGCTGGCAGCGTCAGACCATGGACTTTGCTATTTGCTGAAATCATTCTGCTGCAGAATATCCAAAAAAAAGCTGCAGAAAAGGATGGTGCAAGGAGATCTCCCTGCCTTGCATCAGTGTAATGCAGAGGTAATGGTGGGTCACTGAAGTCTCTTGGGGAAATTCAGCAAACGTCCCTCTTCCCATCCCATATGAGTTTATATATCTAAAAGAGTTTCCAAGGAAAAGGATTATGATTCCTTGACCTTGTTTAAATCTTCAGATTTACTGCTGTTTTTTTGAGAAGTTTGGCAATTTGTTATCCACAAGTATTTAATTAAAATAAATAAAAAGAAAGCTTAAACCTGCTGTATGTGTTTATAAAATTTCCCTAAACAGTAATTGTAACCAGTACTGCTCATATGAGTGAAGGATACAATGCAGTGTCTTGTCATTGGGGCATCCTGTTCCCGTGGGAAGGGAAGAGATGCGGGAAAAAGGAAAGATTCCTTCAACACAGGGATACCCGCCACCTGGACCAAGCAATGTGTCCTAAGTGGTCCTGGGAAAGTTATTTAAATACAGCAGAATTGGTGTGGAGCTGCTCTGAGCTGCTCCAGAAAGCCTGGGAAGGGGATGCTGGGGAACAAGTCCTGTGATGGTTTCCCTGTGGATGCTGGCATCGCAGACGCTGCTGTGAGAGGGAAGTCAAAGCTGGGGATTCCTGGCGAGTTGCTGGATCCAGGGCTGGTGGCGGCTGTCATGACATTGAACTTACTGGTGCAGAGCAGCCTTGGGGTTGCCTAGTTTTAGGATCCCACCTCTGTGCAGGAAAAGCTGGGTTCCAGTTCACTGGATGCACTGGTTTGAGTAAGGATGGGTAAGAGGAGAGGGGGGGATGACTGTAACACAGGTATAACTGCAGAGCAAAGCTTGTGAGGAATCGGACACTGGGAGGACTGGAAGTGAAGTTCAAAAATAAAATCAAGCACTTGGCCATGATTTTCCTGCCCACCTGGAGCCCTTTATCCCACTGTGTGCCTGCCATAGTCCTGTGCCCTTCCCCACACAGGTATATGGGGGTTTTAAAAGTGACACCTGGGTCAAAATCCTGCTCAGGAAAAATTAACTGTACATGTTAATCAAAATCAATATATATATTCTATAGGTTCCAGCTGGGAAGGGCTGTGAAAGCATGGAAAGATGAAAGGACCTGGGCCAAATGCAACATCTGCTCTGGTGCAGTGCCCAGGACAGGTGTAACACCAATTCTGCCTGGTGCTGAGCATCCTCTGGTCCTGCTGCAGGCAAAAGGGATGAGACTTCACAGGAGGAAACCTGAGTCTAAAACCGATGGGATATTTACGCCTGTGTCCCGGCAGCTTTATCTTTTCTCCAGTTGCTGAGGAAAGCCCTCAGGCAGGCTGTTTCCTGTGATTTTATGCACTTCGAGCTGGACAAAGAGGCTCCCCTGGAGAGCTATTAGAACATATTTAATCTGTGAAAGATTTTTGCTGATGGCAGGGAAAAAAATTGTACCTTGCCATGTACAGGAAAGAAATTTTGTCCTTGAGGGGAACTGGAAAGACAATGAAGGGCTCTCCTTCCCCACTGAGGTTGCATTAAAAAGTTCCTTCCCCCACACAAGTTATCTTGTGGTTTTCATCTGCTCATTTCATCTGCTGGTGCCCATGCTGCTGTCTGCTCTCCCACCACAAACACTCCTGGCAAAGGGGAAACTCCCCAGATGCCTTAAGGACACCCTTGGATGTGGCATAGATAAACTCCTGACATCTTTCACTGGAACCTTAATGCAGAGACTGTGCCTTAATTTCCTTCTCGTTTTCACCCCACACCTCCTCACTGTACCTGTGTCCTGCCTCTCATCTCCCTGGTCTGTTCAGGGCTTGTGCTTTCATGGTGAGGGTCTGCAAGTCCTCTCCCCAGTCACATTGAATCCTTTCTTTCTCTCACCACACGCACACACAAACACATTGTTGCACAAACTTGTCCCTTTTGGATTTATGGCAAAATCTTTTTCCTGCTTTTTAGGTGCTTGTGTCCTCAGGTGTTCAGCCACGTGCTGCAGTCCACAGGCAGCAGATCTTGCAAAGTCCCCAACTGCACCACGCCACTGGAACAGCAAGTGAGAAAGACGTCCAGGAACAGCCCAGAACAGACACCAGACACTCCTCTGAAATCCTCCCTGGCTTCTACTGGGTGCTGGATTGGGATCTGGGTGATGTCTTATTTGCATCACACAGCAGGAATTTGAAGGTGTATTAAACAATCCACAGGCCCCTGCTGCCTGCCACAGAGGAAGAGACTTCCCTGCCTGCAGCTGCCTCTGTCAGATCCTTGCCCTGTTTTTCCATCCCATGGTTACTACTGCAAACACCCACTCCACATTTGCCACCCTTACCTGCACACCTATGTTCTGTGCAGGTGTCCTGCCTCCCTCTGTGCTTCCCTCCCTTGGGATTCTGCTGCTCCCTCGCTCAGCATTGCTGACAAATAACCCTCCAGGATACTCATGGCAGAACCAATTGATTTTTCTTGCCTCCCAGCATCTTGCAGGACCAACAGCCGCGCTGTTGTTCGGGAAAGTTAAGTTGCAAATGGCACATCCACGTCCCTTGTACTGGCAGCTGCTGCTGTTGGTATTAGACGTGGCAGCTGTAGAGACGACATACAGAGAACACCCTCCCACCCACTTCTCCAATCCTTGTGGGCTTGGGAGGGCTTCACACATGGCTCCCAAATGCAGAGTGAGTATGTGGGCTTTGCAGGGCAGATCTAGACAGATAGTGTGGTGGCTGAAAGGATGCCAAAAATGTTAAGGATGCTCACTGGTGCTGGCAGATCCGGATCTCTGGGTGGTGGGTATGGAAGCACCATGGTCCTGTGTCCTGGAACATCAGCTGTGTCCCTCAGTCCATTTGTTTCACCCTGCTTCTGCCTCAGAGTAAAGAAGGGATTTAACCTTCTTTAAATCAACTGATGGACTAACTCCCCTCTGTTCCCCATCCCCATCTTTCTTCTGATGCCTTGACATGGAAAAGGCAGCTGAAACATCTGAAGAAGCTCAGCAAATAACCACCAGAAAGCCTGATCCTGGAAACATGCTTCATAGGAAGAGACAGAGTAATTTAATTTTTTTTGGAATGCAGGAATAGAGGGTTGTTTACAAATACCTTTGCTGGGAAAAAAAAAGGTCTGGCATTTCAGGGTGTAGTTATCTGTTAGACAAAGAGCAAATATCTGTGGCTTTGGAACGTAGCACTGGAAAGACAAAGAAGGAGCTGTATCTTCTCTAAACCTCAGAGAAATTAGAGCAGAACTGCAGGCTTTCTGAAAAAGGGACTCCAGTTTAAATGGGTTGATGCTGGGATGACTGGGAGAGGTTTTCTCGCCTCCATTAGGCAAGCAGTAACCTTAGAAAGAAGTCCTGCTGGCTTCCAATTCCTTCCAGCCTTGAGAAACAGCAGGGTCGTGCCTGTTTTGATATTCCATGGGTTAATACACCCTGCAGTGACTTACTGAAAGCTCTGCAGGTCAGGTACAGTGCTAGCAGTGGCAGAGCTGTTAGGATTGTATGGCTAAACCATCCAATCGTTTGCTTTAATTATGACAATACAAATCTGTTTGCTTTATGCAGTGTTTGTCGTAAAATGAATTATGGTTACCAAAATTATCGTGTAGACAATTCTGTGTATAATAGCAGGCCAAGAGGTTAGAAGAGGAAGGGTTTCCGGGTTGGGTCGGAGGCACAAAGTAAAGCTACCAGATAAACAAGCCATAACTTCTGTCAAGAACCTATCAACAGATTCCCACCACATGCTCTGCGAATGGGCAGCTGTGCAGAGAAGTCCGTCTGAACCGGCGTCTTGAGCTCACCGCGTTTTCCAAGCGATGCGGGCAGGGCGGCATTTCCAACTCTAAATACAATCAATCAAGAGAGGCCTTCCCTGGGAAGACAGGATTTGGGCAGTCTCCAAGCTATCCAAAACATCAAGGGGTTGGATACTGGGCTTTGGTCTAGGCTCCTGCCTAATGAACTTCAGGAAAGAATTTATAAGGATCCTTCTCTGGAGAGATGCTGACTGTGGGATCAAAGGACGGATGAGCCAACGGCTGGGCTCTGGCCCAAGGCTTTCATGCCATGCCCTACTCCCATATGGACTTCGCCTGGGCAAGTCCCTTGGGGGAATCTGTTTAACTGATCTGCAGCAATTTCCACTTTTCTCCATCTGTAGAGACAAACAAGCACTTCTAGGCCTGTTTTAGAGTCATCTTTTGGAGGAGAGGGAAGTAAAACTGCTCTAAACAAAAACCTTTGCCGCTATTTTGCTCCTGAGTACTTGAACCACATAGAGGGAAATTTGTTTGGTTGCTTTAAGGACACGTCAGGAAAGTCTTATCAAGGTCTACTGAGGGATCAGAGAGAAGCGAAGGAGTCTCCTGCAAGGCCTTCAAGAATGCTTCTTTTGGGACTGGAGCTCAGACTAGTCCTTGCTCTTTTGCTTTTCCTACCGAGAAGAGCACAGGAGATGTGCTTGGAGGAGATATGTTTGGATCAGAGTTCTTGGCACATGGTGTGTGGCTCTTGGGGATGGTCCTGTGCAGGGCCAGGAGTTGGACTCAATGATCCTCGTGGGTCACTTCCAACTCAGGATATTTTATGATTCCATTATTCTACTACCTTCTCATTGTGATGGCAGAAGCTCCTCTCTGTGAGCTTTCCCTGAGATTGCTGTGAGGTGAACAAGGACTTTCTCCTCCATGTAAACTCGGCTTTATTTCTGACAGGCTCTTCCTTATTGCGGAGCAGCTGGAAAGAAGAACCTCAGTCCTGAGTTGGGCTGTTAGCTCTGCATACAGCCATGAAGGAAAAGCAAAATCACTTGTGTTAGAACTCAGACCCATACCTCCATACCTAAATTAATCTGATCTCTGACTCTGTAGTCAAGAATCATGAAGAAGGACAGTTTCATGAACTAAGACCTTGATATCCTGCCAGCACTGGCGGCTTATAAGAATACTTAGAGAAACTCGTATCTCTGCCAGGGGAGTTTGGGTGCTTTTTGATGCATTTGAAGAAGGAGGAATCAGAAGGATATGAAGTGTATGAGTCATCATCCCATGAGGTATTTGAAAGATGTGTAGATGTGACACTTAGGGACATAATGGTAGCCTTGACATTGCTGGGGGAAGGGTTAAACTTGATGATCTTATAGGTCCTTTCCAGCCAAACGATCCCATGATTCTATGGTTGCAGTGGATATTCTCTCTTGCCTCCCTATTAGGTCCCAACAGCCGAACAGGGCCCACCACAAAGCACCGAAATACGGCAGTGAAGTGATCGATCATTTCTTGTGCTTGAGGACATGCTGCAATCCCAGTCTGCCCTGCCTGGGATGCCCTGCAGAGCATGGGACATGTGCTGTGATGTGACATTTCAGGTGGCACCATCTGTCATAAGCATCACCCAGCACTTCCCATGACAATCCTGCTCATCATGTAGCCAACATTTATGATGGATGCTGATAGGAGTCCATGAGCACCCACACCACACCAGATCCCCTCCTGCATCCCCAGCACCCTCTTCCCGAGGGTGTAGGGATAAAGATGTTCTTCTTCTTTTCCAGCACATGGGAGGCCTTCCTGTCTTCTACTGCAAGACCACAAAAGCTCAGATGAACATAAGGAGATCACCCTCATCCCTTTCCTGGGCCTCACCATGGGAAGGCGGTAAAGTGCTCTGCTTTTAAGCTTTTTCTTCCTAAAATGGGAGTCTTCCAGCTCTGATCCAAGCACTGGCATCCTCCCCAGAGCTCCTGTTTTGGGACTAATTGTGTCCAGAAGGGGAAAAGCAAGCCAGCCCTCACTTGTTTTCCTATGTCATCCTTTACTGGGTATCATGTCCCTGCATTCCCTGCCCTACCTTCCTCATTCTTGCTCTTATTAGCCCTGCCCTTCATGGAACTCAGCTTGTTGTTTAACCTGTTGGGTCCCTGTCCTTCCCTTCCTCCTTTATTATTTTGTGGCTTGGGTTCCTCTGCAATGTCTTCCTCATCTTCCTCTGTCCCAGAGCAGCTGTGGAGATCAGATCTGTCTTCTCCCCAAATCCTTGCCCAGAGTCACTGCCCTTGCACCTGGAAGACAGGTACAGAAGAGGCAGAGTGACCTGTGCTCATATCCCTAACATGGCAGTTCCACTTTCCTCAGCCTTTCTGCCCACAGAGGCCACACCTGCCAGCAGTGCTTATTAATGCTGATTAGCCTGACTAATAAGACTCTTGTGCACACATCTTAGAGAGACCAAACCCCAGAGGGACAAGGAAGGAAGAAATTGCCCTTGCACATGGCTGTGCTGTTTCCTCTTGGCAGTTATCAGATGGTTGTGGAGGGAGGGCAGAGCTTGCTCAGAGCCCAGGAGGGAGCTAGGCTGGCAGATAACCCCACGTGGGAAGACAAGGGCTCGTTTTCTGGTGCAGAATTGGAGATCTTCAGCTTTGCTGGGCCCTGATATGTTTGCAGTGTGACTGAGGGCTGGCTGTTCTGCACCTTTGCCTTGCTACAGATTTCTGGGCTGTAACAGGAAAACCTTGCAAAGACAGAAGTGCTTTGAATCATGGGCTGTGGTGGATGCAATGCAGGTGAGACACGCAGCAGGGAGAGAAAGAAACTCAACTGTTTCTGGATACCCATCCCCTGGCATGTCAACAGACTGCAAATATCTCTGTGTTGTGACTCAGGCTCATGGTTAGCAGAAATTCCGTGTCCCAGGCATGACCGAGATCCCAAGAAATACATGGGAGATTTTTCACCGTCTTTCTCTGCTGGCCTTTGGGCAGCTGGTAGAAGAGGATATTTCTAATTCACTTTATAGGATTTTAGATGCACAAGAGAAGCACAGCACATCAAAGAGGAACGAATGCTGTAATTCCCTGAAAGGTCGGGGCTTTTTACAGAGCTCTTTATTGCTGTTAAGCTCTTTAGGGAATGCATTCTGTCTACCACAGACTCGGTGGTGGTAGTATGACATGCAATGCCCATCCATCCCGATTACTATTTCAGCCTCTGGGGAATGATCCAGATCCTCAAAGACTGCTAAGTACTGGATTTAATTTGAAATCATCGGGAATTTGGCATCTAAATCTTTAAATACTCTGCATGAAAGACTGCCCTGCAAAAGCCGACTTGTGTGTGCTTTACCTTTGCAGTCTCTGCATGTATTTAATGATGCATGGAATCACTCACCTTGCCCTTGGACACTTCCCTATTTTGTCATGTGTGGCTGTTCTCATTAGAGAAAGGGCAAGTTGGGGTAGGAGCAGGACAATTTCAATCCCTGTTGGTGATCACTAAGAGGCAACTCAAGGAGATATGCTGAGCAGAGGGACGGTGCAGATTGAGGGGTGAGAGACCTTACCCCAGTCTCCAGAAATGCAGGGAACTGAAGGATGCTTCAGCAGCAATGGGAACTGGCAGGTGGAAGGAGCCCCCCAAAACCGTGCCGTTTGGGGAAATATTTCTGATGATAGCTGAGTTTTTGGCTCTGGTTTTCAACTTTGTGCCCTGAGCACAAATGGATGAGTTTAAAAAGAACAGAAGTTTAGCAAGTACTGCACCCTGAGGAAAAGCAAGATGTGTAAACAGTATAGATTAAATAGAAAGCTCAAAAAGTCACCAAAAGTAGGTTAGTTTGTGAAGGATTTGACCTCTTTCCAATTTCTGGAGACTGTGTCCTTGGTAAGGGACCAGACCCTGTTTTGGAGCTGGTATAAGATGAAGAAGGACCACTGAAAGCTCTGGATAAGGCGTTAAAAAATAGAGAGAACTATCCAGTCTCAGGAGGCTTTTATGGGGAATGAATAATACACTGACAGTAAGGGGAATTCAGACTACCACAAGAGAAGTTTACAGCAGGCAGACAGAGCTTTGACTGAGACGCTGTTGAGGAACTTAAAAAAATCTAAGCAAGTCATCTTAGCGATTTTATACTGACCTCAAATGAACAACTGCACTGAGAAAGATGTTAAGACATTTCTGTATATGGCAAAAATACTGTTGATAGCAAGAGAATGGGAGGTGTGAATCTGTGGGTTGTTGGAACAAATAAGCTAAAATAAGCTATGCACAGAGCCTGCACATTTCCTTCTGTTTCTCTGAGTAGCCTTGGCAAAAGAGTGCTGTTAACAGCTCTGTATATGTGGCACACATTTTCATTACAAACAGCTTGGGAGGCACGGAAAGGTCTAAGTGTGTGTGGTGGGTTGGTGGGCTTGAGTTTTCGGGAGTTTGCAGGGAAGCGCAGACCTTTGAGGCATTAAACGATTTTCTCCAAATGAGGGATTGGTGGAAAATGGTGGCAGAAATGTGAAGTGGCCAGCCTGGCTGAGAAGTCAGAGCCTGATCTGTGTGAACTGATGCATCACTTGACTGATGTTGGCTGTGAGGTGCCTGTATCAGTGATTTACAGATGAATAAGGAAATAGATGAGGCAGAAGGAAACCACAGTACAATTGGGCCCTGGGAAGGACAACAATCTTACCTCTCATGGGATAGTGCCACAGTATTAGTGGCCCTCATCACCACCTCCTGGAAGGAAAATCCTCTACAAAGGAATAGAGGTCCCAGCAGAAGGGCACTGAGTCAGCTGTATTGCTTGGGAAAGAGGCCACATGCCTGGCCATGGCAATTACTGGCAATTACAGCCTCCACTGTCTGGAACAGGTACTGGAACACCCAGTTCCCTGCATTGCATTGATACTGATGGTTCAAATTTTATTTCTATTGGATTGGCCAGGGAAACAGGTTAGGTGAAACATATATGTGTCTCAAGAGGCAAACTCTTGGAAACCCCATTGCAAGAGGCAGTTTGAGGCACTGTTTATGTTGTGTTCCTGTGGCATGGAGATGGCTGTACCACAGTCAGGTCCTAGGGAAGCAGAGTACTCCAGGATGCTCTTGCTTGGACCAACGCCTGCTCTTCTGACTGGTTATACCAGTGAGTGCCAGGAAAAGCTGATCGCTAGACTTGATGAATTCGTAATAGCCTGCCAGTTGGAGTGGCCATAGACATGTGAGTGAGATGTGGAGCATCAACAACAGTTATTGCTGTTCATGCCACAGGTTTTGCACTTTTCCTAGGATTTTTTTTTTTTATTTGCATTGTTTCATTGATATAATGTCATTTAAAACATTCCCCCACTATTATGGCTAGAATTTTGCAGCATCCGTAGCCTCTTTAAGACTTTAAGAGCGTTTAAACGTGGCTCTTTAAAACATCCCAGTGAGTTTGTACTGGGGTGAATTTCAGCCTGGATGCCTGAGATGGATTCTTTTTCTGTGCTTGGAAGTATCAACATTTGAGTGACTGAGTGGATGGACTGATGGGGGAGTTAAAACAGCAAGCCCTGATGTTACAACATGACAGGAAGAAAAACCAAACCAGAGTAGTATAGCATCATAGTCCGGTTCTGGTTTTCGTCTTGGCTGTTCCTCAGGGAGACAGAGCAGAACAGCAGAGTTTGCTGGGACGCATGTTCATTTTCACAGATTTTTGTATACTCATCTGCAATTCAGGAGATTTAGTGATCCAAATACAGGTGGAACATATCCTTAACCTCTCTCCAACACAGACAGTGTGTATGAAAACATATACATCAACATGTATGTTTTCTTATAGCCAAGAGGAGACTTCACTGCTTGACTTCATCTCTTCCCTGAGAAGGTTCAGACCTTTTCAGGAACAAATGAGTAGCCACTAGTGACATGTGGGTTAGAATACTTTCTTTCCCATTCCATTGGCATCTAAAATCTTTGTAGTGGATAGCTCTGGAAACATCCCTCTTTTCCTTTATTCTTAAGCACATGCCCAAGGCACAAAAATCTTTCATTGCAAACCAGAGCTATCCTGCTTTCTAAGTCATCCTAGAAGTGTTGCATTATGATGACAAACATGAAAAGAAAACCACAGTAAAGAGTTTGTTGCTAGCAAAATGTCTGTATTAAAATACAAAGAAAACTTCCCTGCTGGGAACAGTAATTAATAGACTCTCTTTTGTATGGCACTAACAGCATTGTAGGTTCCATTTCCAAACAGACCACAATGTTCTTGAGGAATAAATTCCACCACTGTCAGTCTGAACCTCAGCCTAAAACACAAAGAGTTCAAAAACAATAGTGTTGTGCATCCTAGCAATGTTCCAGCATCATGGCGCCGGCTTACTGCAGCGTGTCCCATCAGATGTGGGTTATATCTGGACACTGCTTGGTGATGGCAAGCTCAGAGGGCTTCCTATTGTGTTTGAGAAGGCGATGATTGCATTGGAGCCCTTGGAGTTCTTGTTCATGCCCAGGATGTCTGCATTAGTTTGCTCTGGCTCGGTTTTCCTGAAGATGTTTTTCATGGTTGACTGGAAGTTATTGGTGACAAAGCAATAGACAATGGGGTCCATGCAGCTGTTGAGGCTACTCAGAGTCACTGTCACGTGGTAGACGAGGAGGCTGACATTGTGGGGAATGTCTGGGTTGATGGAGATTGTGACCTGGAGCACATGGAAAGGAGTGAAGCAGATCATGAAGATGATGAGGACGGTGATAAGGAGCTGCACAGCCCTCATTCTCCTCTCCCGACTCTGGTGCATGAGGCTGGGCTTGGACAGGGCACACATGATCCTGGTGGTGAAGAAGATGATTATGATGAGGGGGAAGAAGTACTCGCAGACCATCAGGACCAGAATCTTGGAGAGGCAGCACTCTGCAAATTTTATTGCCATGATCAGGATGGAGAAAGTCACCACAGTGGCAAAGATCCAAATGAAGATGCAGATCCCCTTGGCACAGGTGGGGTTCCTCCATTTACGTGAGGCTTCCACCTGGACGATTGCCAGGTAGCGGTCAACGCAGATGCACGTCAAGAAGAGGATGCTGCAGTACATGTTGACAAAGTAGCCAAAGATGTGAACCAAGGAACAATTCTTGCAATCCCCTGCGCTGTAGAACATGATGATCCGGACAGGCAAGGAAAAGCCCACCAGGAGATCAGTTACGATCAAGTTGATGGTGTAAATAACAGAGGTGGTTTTTGTCTTGGTACGGAAGCAGAAGACATACAGCGCCAAGCTGTTCAGCACAACGCCCACCAGGAAAATGATGGCATTGACCACCATCAGGCCAATCCACAGGCTATAAAAATCTGTGGCCAGTTGTTCGTCTGAGTGGATGAACTTGGAGAAAAAATTGATGTTGGACTTAGGTTGTTCGGTGGAGGTGGAGTTGGTGGAGTCGAGGGCTGGCAGTTGGGTGGAGGAGGTCGGCATGGTCACTGACTTCCAGCAGCCTGGAAGAAAAGAAATAGAGGTATAATGATAAGTGTGTCAGTATTCCTTAGGGCTCAAAATCTTTTCACCTAACAACATTTTAACCAACATATTTGCACATCCTCAATAGCAGATCCCCATCTGCCAATGCGGGATTACCAATAATGGCAAGGAAAATACCTGGGTTTATAATTAGTGTCTTCCAGTGGTTCCAGATGCATGTTCTAGGGAAGACACACACTCCCCACTTCAAGTTTCTCTTCCTCTTCCTTGTACATAAATGGTTTTAAGACCAGAAGAGGTTTGCATAACCATAACCCCAGCATTTGACTCCTAAAATATCATATCCCTTGCCTTGGGCAGGTGATCCTATCAGAGAGTTACATGCAGCAGTGTTTTCAGGAGCTGTAAGATTTCCCTGAAATCAAAGAATGGCTGAATTTTCTCAGAAAGCAGAAGCAGGTTGTGTGGCATCTTCTAGAGATCTGCACTCACAGCAACAGCAGCCGGGAGATTTCAAGCTAAGGGTGTCAGCCGCTAGTCCTGCCAGGGTTTGACAGTTTAATTTGCAAATCATTCCTGACTTATACACTATTTTAAACTGATTTGTATATTAAAAAGATAAAAAAAAGGCCCAATATATACAGAGACTTGGCTGGTTTCAATAAAAATAAATGGTTGAAAAATGTCTGGAATATCTCAAAGTGGCTGGGCAGGGCTTTGAGGTTAAAAAAATCAGCTTGGATCAGCAGAGAATGATGCTGAAAGACTTGATTTATGAGGGTTTGAAATCCCTGCTACCAGTGAGCCAAATGCGGAAGGACTGCAAACACATCTCCCAGCGCTCACAGAAGTGCAGTGTGCCTGGGCTGGGTGTCTCAGCGTGGAAGGCTGGAATTGCTGAGGGAGTCTGGATGTCCAGCTTTGCCAAGCACGCCCCATCCTCTGGCAGCTGGCTTTGTTCCTGCACTACTCCTTTTTGCTGCTGATGGGGATCAGGAGGATGGACCAAAGGTGCTCTGTCACCTGTGAGATGCTTCAAGCTGTTGGTGGCTGTGTACAAAGTGGAGGAGGAAGCTACTCAGGACAAAAGTGAAAAGTGGATCCTCAGAAGAATTCCTGCTGAACTCCAAAAGAAAATGTTTTGCAGGGACAGTACTAACGGGTCCAGAGAACATCACAGCAGCTCTGAGCCTGCCTGATGAGTGCCAAAGCCTTCTCCTGCCTGGCCACCAACTCTCTCTGCATTTCCTGCATACAGCAGTCCTGATGTGTTTCACCAGTTTTTGGCCAATAGTCAACGTTCAAGATCAAGAATTCATCCCTCATGGGATGCTACAGCCTGGTTGTGATTACACTGCGTGGTTCCTTCAAGCCAGGTGAGCATGAAGCGGAACATTTGTTGAGCAAAAGCAGAGATTAGGACTGAGAATTTAGAGGACCAGGTGTGAAAATTCTTGGAGAAGTGACTTTGCCATTAAGATGGAGCTTGGGTTTGTTGGCCTGGAGTCTGCAGATTGCTCTAGTTTCTTCTTGCCTCTCACAGTCTGTGGAAGCGGTGTGAAGGAAAAAGCTGGTTTTGAATAGCCTTGATCTCAGAAGGATATTTCTAATAAAATGACAATTTGTTTTATTTAGGTAGCCACTCAAGCCCAAGGAGTTCAGTTGTCCATTGGAATGGCTGGTGCTCAAACAAAAAGCCCTCCTGAGATCCAACCCAGTGCCAGAGTACACTGCAGGACTGAAGTCCTGAGGCCTGGGGTCAGGCCACCTGTAATGTCCCAAAGAACTACTGGGCCAAGAGGAGAAACGCTAGTTTCTGTCCCCTTTTACCTCAAGGTCGTCTCCAGCAGAAACCAGACGTTGGAACATCATCTGTTTTGGGAATGACCAGATTACCTCACCCTGCACGGAGCTCTGGTGGCAGCCAAAGTAGCACACATGTTCACGGCATTTTTTCTGGGTCTGTCTGAGCCTGCAGACTCCTGAGGGAGAGCCTTGTCTCTTTACATTTTGTGCCGAGCACACAGTCAGAGAAAAACAGGAAAAACTGGCCCCAAGATAGGCTGAAGGTAGCGGAGTTGCAAAGTCTGGCACCTGAGAAAGATGCATGGGGAGGATGCGGAACCCTGGCCTGTTTTCTATTGATTTCCTAAAATTCTCACCATCTTCTCTGTTTGTTTGTTTCACTCTTTAATTACAAAAACAAACTGAAATGAGCAGATGCCTGGATCTGCTCCCAGCTTTCTCTTTGCAGATGCTATCAAGAGGAGCGCTGTGGAAGCCAAGGAATAAAGAAAGACTTTGATGCCCCTGGAGTGCAGTGTGAGCTTGTATATCTGTGTTCAGACACATACTTGAGCAAAGGGAGAAGACAAAATCACCCATCCCAACCCTGAGTGTGCACTAGGCTGTGCTGAATTGCACATGCATTTGTCTTCTCGTTGGAATTCCATGGCACTGGTTGTTTGCTCTGATTTTGCATCTTGTAACTTGCCTCCTCTGGGAGATTTTTCTTCAGTCTGAGATCCCTTATCACGAACACCTGATATTTATCTTATTTTGCCTTTCTTGCCTCAGTGAAATCGGCACCTCCAAATACATTCAAATGTTCCTCATCCTCACAATGCCTTTGAGGGATGTAGGGCATGTTACGAACAAATAGAAAATTAAAATAATCAGCATATACAATGTCCTGGCTTACACAGTCACCTTTTCCACTGAGCCCCATGTGCAAGGAAATAAACTCCAGATGTTGCAAACTGCTAAAAACCAGCAGGTAACATTGTGTTTGCCAAATTGAATATGCAAAGAAGAGTATATATGCAAAGAAGAGTATTAGAGTTTGTGTCTTTTCCCAGTCCATCGCTGCCCTATCTGAACTCAAAATCCAAACAACTACATGAAAGAAGTCCCGGCAAATTTAATTAATCCTGAAGATTTCCTCCCTGACAGTCTGTGAAAAAGCTGCCTCTTGGGCTGTGGTGGGAAAAATCTTCCTCTAATCAAATTGTTACTGATGGATGTTTGGGTGAATGGCCTCTTCCTTTCTTTGTGGGACTGCCCTCATCTCATGGCTCACAAGCAGAAAGGATGGAGAACTGGACTAGCAAAGCGACAGAATGTGTCTCTGAGTGCTTTTAATGAGATGGAGCTGGACCAAACCCCCGGTTTACAGCTGCTAAGGATTTTTCCATTGTGGGACTCCAAACCCATGAGAAAGGTACATCGCCCATTTTGCAGCACAGAAAGGCAGCCTGACCTTGTGTCTGAGCAAAGCTAAACATTTCCAAAGATTTTCAGTTCTTCCCCTTTCTGAGTCCAAATATTATCTCAACCAGGTCTGTTTCTCTGCAATCAAAAATACTCCTGCAGGTGTTAAAGTGAGTCGGTTCAGCTACCCATCACCATGAAGTAGTGGCACATGGAAGTCAGTGAGGGGCATGGCTAAATTAATGAGAAGCTTTGCAGCCTCTGCAAACCTTTATTTTGCTGTGTTTTGCACTATTTATTACTCATGGCTATGGCATGAGCTCATGCAGAGCTGCAAGAGCCACCTTTACTTACAGAGCAAATTGACTTTGGGTTAACCCCCTTCCTAAAACCTTTAAAGAGCTTGGAGCTCAGCCCACTTCATACCTCAGTGAGCTCTCAGCCCCCCAGATTTCCATGCAATCCCTGCTTCTGGGAGCTGGCAGTCTGTAAAGCTCGAGATGGGTAAACACGCATCCTTCTGAGTGCTGCCTGACCGTGCCAGTTGGCCTATGCTGTTCTATTATACCTCTCAGGCGGGATTTTGTCTGTCTGGCTGGGAGACTCTGGGTAGCATTTCCTTAAAAGTACAGCAGGCATCTGGGTAGAAATGGGATAAAGGGAGGGACAGAGACTGGAGGTTGACCTGCTTTCCCTCATTCTGATAAAGGTCCCTGCTCAGCACTGGGAGAGGGGGACTTGCTCTGAAATACTTTCTCACTGTTGTGTGACACAACCAACTCCGTCATTCTTGGGCCAAATAGGAAACAGATGGTCGCTGTGCTGAAAACAGGTCCAGCAGCCTCTTCCCTCACTCACTCACTCGCTGCTTGGCATCACGCTTGCTAACTTAGCATGGGCAGCTCAGTGCTATGTCTGCCCCAGGAAGAGATCCTTGACCATCCCATATTCCACTTCACGCAACCTTGTGCTTGGTGTCAGCCTTAAGCCTCACCCTGTGCTTGCTGAAGTTAACGGGGTTCACTTCCTCAGCCCAGGGGACTTTTGGATCTGGCTCAGCGACTCAAGTAATGGGATACAAAAGAAAAGGCAGGTCAGACAACTGAGCTTTATCCTAACTGCATGCCAAAAGGGTTATTTATTGGTGTGCAGAAAGGATCTCTGTGTGCAGACCCAGAGAGAACACCAGAGCCACACACTGGGATCGGAAAGTTGAAAAGGACGTTAGCAAGCACGAGTGTAATTTAGTATAAACAGCTTCAGCTTTTCTCATCTCCCCGTCCTGAACTGGAACATCTGATCCGGCAACCTGGCTCCTCTATCAACCCCCCTGTCCCCCTCACCCTGTCCTGCCTGCTGGCGTTACTCTGCTGCCTGGGGTGGCAGCAGTGTGTGTTTAGCTTTGCAGGCTTCCCATGTTTAAAGTTACCCGGGTGATTTATCACCATATTTATAAAGGAAGGGTTAAACTCACTCTCTTTCAATTTAAATTGTATGATTCTCCTTCTGGCAAGCTCTCGCTCAACTCTGGCTCAAACTGGCCAAATATGGTGTTTTTGTGCACGTCGACCTTGCCCTATATGTTCTGTGTGTCTCGTGTTCAGCCTGGGGAGGGTGGGTTTGCTGACAGGGGGGACAGAGAGAGAAAGGGAAAGAAAGGGAATTAATCCAACTGCTGAAAAGAAAAAGCTGGTGCCCATCTGGCCCTTGGGCTGTGAGAAGAGAGTTAATTATGGGGGAGACAGATTCTACCCCAAAGCAGAAATGAGGCTGTTCTCAAGGCAGGTAAGATCCCATTTGTGTGGGCATCAGATCTCTGCTGTCACTTGATTCCTGGGCATTGAGGTCTCCTATAAACCTCCAGGTCTGAGGGTGGCTGGACCAAGAGTGTGAAACACCCACCTGCTGGGGAATTGCAGTTGGAAATAGACAAATCCAGTCTAGAGGTGGATTATTCCTTCCCCTCCAATGCCATGGACATAGAAGGGACTTTGGAGACACAAAACACGTAGTTTTATGGGTGTCAGATTAAATGACACCTGCTTTCTCGCAGTCTCATGTCTCGCAGTGGCTCGCAGGGCTGGGGGAATGCTTTGCCCTGCTTGAGATGCTTATTATAACTTTTTCCCATGTGGACACTTGGCTGCCTTAATGAGCACTCACATTCCAGCTCTTCCCTTGGCTCCAACACTTGTTTGACTTTCTCCTTTCTTTTCTGCCCAATTTCCTGAAAATTGAGGTGATCTTTCCCTTCTGCCAAATACTGGTAGAAATTAGCCAGCAGATTGAAAAACATTAGGGGGACAGAGGAAATCGGAGCTGACAACCACACAAACAGGCACTGAGAGTGATCCTTGTTTCCTCCAATGTGAACCTGCAAGGCATTTGTTAACACTCTCCTCCACACATCCTTTCATTTAGGTCTCATTCCCTGCAAATTCACAATTGCTTTGGCATTGAAACACAGCAAACAGGGCTGGATGGTTTCTGTGAAAAAAAGAGAGTATTCTCTGCTTCTTGTTGTTTTCCTGAAGAGAATTAATTTCAGATTTATGCCAAACCATGGGAGAACCAGCCTGACTGGGACAGATCCTAGCTAATTGCTGAGTGTTGGCACTATTCAGCCATGGCCTGCTTGCTCTTGTGTCATGAAGAGTGTGATGGCCGCTGTCTGGTGGTTTGAATGGTCATGTGCTGAATTACAGCTTTTGTCTGGAATCACAGAATCACAGAGTATCCTGAACTGGAAAGGACCCAGAAGGATCACTGAGTCCAGCTCCTGGCCCTGCACAGGACCATCCCCAAGAGTCACTCCATGTGCCCAAGAGAGTTGTCCAAATGCTTCTTGAACTCTGCCATGCTTGGTGCTGTGACCACTTCCCTGAGGAGCCTGTTCCAGTGCCCAACCACCCTCTGGGTGCAGAACCTTTTCCTAATGTCCAACCTAAGCCTCCCTGGACACAACTTCAGGCCATTCCCTCGGGTCCTGTCACTGGTCACCACAGAGCAGAGATCAGTGCCTGCCCCTCCTCTCACAAAGAAGTTGTAACTGCGACGAGGTCTCCCCTCAGTCTCCTCCAGGCTGAACGGACCAAGCGACCTCACCTGCTCCTCATATGGCTTCCTCTCAAGGCCAAGAGAGATTTACCCCCCCACACTGACTTTCGAATCTCTAATGCTGGCCATGAGACTCAGATTTCCCATCTGGCCAGAGGGAAAACTTGAATGTCCAGTCTCAGGCATAGGGGTAATCCTTCGAGAGCTGTAAGCAGTCACAGACTGAGGATGTGTGGAGGCCGATGCGATGCTGGGTGTTGGGCTGGTGTTGCTGATGTGCTGTTGAGCTGTTTGCCTCCTGCCTGAGATGGCCAGTTTGCCTCTGTGTGCTCCTTCATCTCCAAGGCCCTGCTGTGGATGGGCAATGGATATTGCTCTGCGTTTTGATCTGGGCTCCACCCACCACACCAAGTTCAATGCTGTGTGTACACACGGATGGATCCTGTGCCCTCCATGGGCCCAAGGCCAAAATCACGTCCTTTGAGGGTGAGGGACCCACATCCCTGGCTCCTTTTGGGAGAAGAAATTGTCTGTGGGTGCCCAAGCAATGATTTAGTCCAGCAGGTCACCCTAGGCCATGCGGGATCACTGCCAGTTAGAAGAGGGAGAGCGCAACTCTCCAAAGTGCATTCCTGTTCTCCACGGAGCAAAGTGACCCAGATGGGACCGATGCCACTTGGCTTGGACCAAATGCCAACTCTCTGCATCCAGGCTTGAACCTGCTGCTTAAAACCAGGTGACAGATCACAGCCCTGGGCACCCCAGAGACAATCTATTTAAAACTTGGAAAGGTTTGCGTGTCTCTCCTTTAGCCCTGTCCTGAGCATGCATGAAAAAAACTGAAATGAAGCTCCCAAAGATACACAGAGGAGGAAATTCACATACTGGCAGATTTCTTATGAATCTATACCTCCTCTATGGCCATTTGCAGCAGCAATGCTTCAGGCTTTGAAAGAAAAGAGCCCAGATGTGCATGTGCAAGAAAAAAGAGAAGTGGGATTGTACATACTTTGCCTCTCCTGACCTACAAATATCCACCCAGCAGTGGTGGGCACCTAGAGATCCCCCAGCACAGCTCTGATGAGGCTTGCTAGTACTGGCCAGCTATAATAAAGGTAATATAAAACGGATTTGTGTATTTTTGCTTGTTTATACCACACTAGGTAGGAAAGTCCCTCCTGAAACATTTGGATGTCTACGATGCCTTATCCAGATCACTGTATTTTTCATGTCCCTCTTTTCTGTGTTACCAGATCTTGGCCTCGGAGTGACAGAAATGCTAAGTGTCTTGGTGAATGCTGTATCAATCATGCTGCTAGCATTTAAAAGGCCAATATCTCATACCCTGTCAGGGCTCGTAGCAAGTGCCATCTGTCACAAGGGAGCACAGAGTGACATCTCTGCAGTAGGTGCTGTGCGTTTCCAGCTCTGTTACTTTCAGAGAAATCAGAGCATGACTTCCTAAGTGTTTTCCTCTCTGTCCCTTGTGGACCATTGTACGTGAGGGGAAAACACATATTTTTGGTGGAATTTTTTTCCAAGATGATTAACATTTTTTTAAAAAAAGTTTCATCTTAAACAAAACATATGGATTTGGATTCTTACGGGCCCAGCCAGTAAAGATGGATTTGAGCCTGTCTTCTTGGGAGGTTGTAACAGTACAAGAGAAATGAGTTTGATTTTATAGGGATTACAGTAATCCATCGAGCGTTTCCAGGGTGCCGGGGACAAAGTGCTAGAAATGTGGGTTTGGAATAGCAGCTATTGTGGCTGTGTGCAAGGAGAGCCTTGCAGTGAAAATTACCATATAGGCACATGCAGGAACTTCACAGGCAAGTGCAAAAACGGTATCTGGCTCGTGCATTGCTGCTTGCTTTTGAGAGGGAAATTTTTAATTGCAAATTTAGCAGTCTTTGAGCACTTTGTCCTCTTTCTGCCTTCAGCTGCCTGCTTGCTCTGTCCTTTGGCAAGAAGCTGAAAAGGGCAGTAAAAGAAGAACAACAGCAGAGTTCTGCTGTCGGGGAATACCTGGGCTCCTGCACAGCCAGGGAGTGCAGGACTGGTGAAACAATTCTCACACCCCAGGGAGCACAGGGAATGGAGGTGACAGCAGTGGAGATAGGGATGATGCCGAGGAGTCAGGTGTACCAGCTCTGCCTCCCAGCACTCACTCCAAGCTGTGCTGCTCTCTTGGCTGCAGGGAGAAACGGAGGCATGAAGCCATGTGTGGGCTTGGCCCAGGGAACAAATTGAGGTGGGAGACCCAGTTAGGGAGCAGTTTTTGAGGCATCCCGAGATGGTCAACCAGGTCTTAACCCTTTGGGAGACCAGTTTCTGGGGTTTCCTTAGTGAGGCACATATGACACTGCTGTGCAGACCCCACAGTGCCTTCAGGGTTTTGCAAATTTTGGATTCACCAGGTTAACCTGGAAAAGCTCGGTGTTGGTGAGTGTATTGCTATGAAAGCAGGGAGCATTTCCAAAGGGGTCTGCTAAGGACCTTGGAAAGAATCTTCTTTCTCCTTCTACTGACCCAGCAAGTGGGTTCAGAAAGGGAAGGCAGCACCTTTCCTAGAGCTGAGCTTGCACCCTACTGCGTAGCCAAACAGGTAAAACATCCCCACTCGCAGCTGACCCCATTCCAGGCAGTACATCATCTCTTCTCCTGGCTTCCAAAACCTTCCTGAATGCATTTCACCAAAATTGAATTGTGCCTGGGAGTACAAGTGTACAAACGACATCACCCCGCCTCTTCACAAGAGCTGGCACAGTACTTTCCAAGAAGGGAAAGCCAGCAACTTTGCACACTTCCCATCACTCCCCATCTCTTTGAAGAACAACTAAATATCATTACACTGCCCCAAATCCCAAAAGCAGAGAAAGTCACAAGGGAGAAGCTCCTTGCAGCCCCTCCCAGCTGCTGGCACAGCCTGGCTTTTCAGGTCAGGCACTTCCCAATGGATTTCCACACCTGCTGCATGGGCAGAGCCAGAGGCTTCCCAAGCTGCTCATCCACGTGTTCAGTGCAGGACCCTTTCCGCTGCCGCCCCTGCCAGGGCTCCCCGCTGCAACAGCCAGGACTTGGAGTCCAATAACCAGCAAATCCTTCCTGGCCCCACGTTGTCTCCGATCCCATGCCCCCCTCTTTCTCTCTGACCAATATCCCAAAGCATTCCCTGCAATGATCCCTGCAGTGTATTCCTGCACGACGGGCTGACTTACCTCTGGCTTGATCTCCCTTCTATGTTAGAGGAGCTGCTGGTAAGAAAATTTCCTCGTGGACCTGCCTGCTATCACCCCAGGAAAGAGACATCTGTTCCTACAAGCAGAACAACTGGAGTGACTACAGAATATGAAGAAATGCCTAATCTCTCTCTTGCGTTCTCTCCCTCTCTCCCCCCCTCTCTTCTAAATATAGCCTTGCAACTAATGGGAAAAAATACACACTACCAAAAAAAAAAATATTTCCACTTGTCTGTAGTGTTCAGAATTTCTCCCCAAACATCTGGCTCCTTGCCCTAAATCTCTCTGAAATTTATGAAGTGCTGTAAACGCTAAAGAGGGCTCCAGCCGTACTCACGGTGCTAATGCCTGAACATCTCTAGTAAACTGAAACTGATGTTGCTGCCCCCAGGTCAATTTTCCTGTGTCTCTGTGGGAACAAAATCTCCTTACTGGGAACTCGCCAGCTCGAGGCCACCGCAATGCCACCACCATGTGTGACATGAGGAAAATACCCCTCTTTCTGTCTTCCTGATGCGAACTGGGATTAGGAAGAAGCATCCCTGGCGGCTGCAGGAAGGTGCCGAACCAAATGCCACAAAGCCTGTGATGTGCTTTGAACCAACCCAGCTGTCCAGACGGTGAGAAAACCCCTGGCACAGGGAACCAAAGGATGACCCTGCACACTTTGGTGGTGCTGCCTGCAGCCATTTGGGAGAGGAGGTAATGAGATCTATGCAGGGTTGAAATGGCCGAGTGTGGGTGGCAATAGAGAGTCTGAGGCTCCACCAAGGAGCTCCCCAACGTGTTCCTCCACCCTCACACAGCTATTCCCTGCTGGTGGCAGAGTCATTGTGGGTGTCAGGTCTCTCTCAGAGTGGGGATTTAAGTATCTCTACACCCTTGGCTACTTGAGAAGAGACTGACTGACATTGGACAAAGCACAATGAATTATCCCATTACTGAGACAGGTTCAAGTCACACGGCCAGAGCAGCTTTCAAGACATCTCTGCTGATTGATGCTCTAGGGACTCAAAATCCCCCAAGTTCCATCTCAAGTCCCGCTTCTTGCTCTAAACCGAGTACCAAAACCTATCTTTTTTGAGGTTTGCACAGATGTTCTCCCCTGAGAACATCAAAAAGATGAGGTTTTCAGCAGCTTTAGGAAGTCCTTCCGGGAGAAAAGGCAGAAAAAAGTGAGAGCTTACATCAAATTTAGTTGTTTAGAAATACGGAGAGGATGGATGCTGGATTTTAGTATCAGCCCTGGCCTGCATCACACTTTAGATAGAGACAACACTGGTGCCAATGCAATAAACACGCAGGATATGGCCTGTCACAACATGACAGGATCAACTGAGAGGCATTGAATTCCAGGTCAAGAGGCCAAATCCATAAATAGAGGAGAGGTAAACTCCACACATGCGTGTCTCACTGGAGCACAAACAGTAGCTATGGCTATTAGAGAAGGTTGATCTCATTTTCTGGAATTGCTTTTTCACCCTTGGATCTTTCCCAGGAAGACTGAGCTGATCCTTTTTGTCTGGTTATTTTATTGATTTTCTATTTTGAGTTTCCTCACGCTGAGGGGCAGATTGTTCCCCCAGTTTCAGGAACATCCTCCTTGGCTTTATGAGCCCCTTGATCCAGGCATCCAGCCTTCCACAGCTGACCTCTAGCTCAGGCATATGCCTGAACTTTCATTTGTTTCTCACTTCGTTATGCTTGGGAAGCAAGTGTGATTGGAGAGTCTCCATGAGCCTCGTCTAAGTGATCATCTTGCCTTCAGTTCCCTCCATCCTGGACGTTCAGTAGGGGTAAGAACAAACAGAAGAAACCAACCCATGGTCTAATGTTGGGCAGGGTGGGTGAACTTGGACCCTGTCAAGGTGCCGGGACAGGTTTCTCAGAGAAGCTGTGGCTGCCCCATCCCTGGAAGTGTTCAAGGCCAGGCTGGATGGGGCTTGGAGCAACCTGGTCTAGTGGAAAGTGTCTCTGCCATGGCAGGGGGTTGGAACTAGATGGTCTTTAATGTCTCTTCCAACCCAGACCATTCTAGAATTCTATGGTTCTATCATTCTCAGTACCTATTGTGGCAAATGCTTAAATTTCCCCCAGCCTGTCAACAAAATTTTTATATTTAGGGAATGTCTCTCTGGAGTTACAAATGTGAGACTGTAAGAAAGAGAAGACTTTTCTCCAGGACGAGCTGTTGGTACCTGCACTCTGTCCACCTTCACTGGGACTGCCTGGTCCTTCCTATGCGAGGACTGGTTTGGTTTCATGCTTCCACATGACACACGAGAGCTGCGTTCCCATCCCTGTGCACGGGATAATCAGTGCCCTGCACTCCCCCACTATCCCAGCCTCTCCCTCCTTGCTGGATTTAGAGCTAGGCTCTGAGTGGCAACAGCTGCAAAGTTTCAAGTTGTGCCTGAGATAGTGCAGAACATGCCATATTGGGAAGCAGATGCTGCTGTTAAGGTGGAGAAGGCACATCCGGGCTCAGGGCCATACTTTGTCCCAGACTCGGTTCCCACACTCAACTTCAGGAGGAGTTGCAACCATAGCTGATAAATGAAGAGCTTCTATCATGTCTTGATTTTCAGTCATTTATCACCCTCCCAGAGGGACCGAGAACGGCAGAGAAAAAAAAAGTAAAGTTTTAGTAAGTGGAAAATTTTCAAGCTTGTTCATTGAATATACAACAGTGTTAAATACTGGAGTGAGATTGCAGGTGGAAGAAGGTATTGTCTCAGTCAAAATCAGCACGCAGGAGGACTAATAGTTACGTCAGGGAAGGATGCTACTAGCCCATGGTAATTCCTAGCAATCCCTTACCCTTGCCATGTGAAATAGGGCTCTGGTTAGAAGTCTTCTGTGGCACAGTGCGGCAAAACAGGGAACCAGACAGCTCTTGAGGGAGCTGCAGAGAAAGCTGCTACCACACATCCCTCTGGGGAGATGTGTCCTGTTTTTGTCAGGAGAAAGGTGTACTCTTCCAGCCCTATTCAAAAAGGGGAATTGAGCATCCTTTCATCCCCTGCTGCAGGAGAAGAGATTGAGATCGGGCACTGCATAATGAACTTTAACGGAGCTGAGACGGGCTCAAGGCACATGGGCAGATCAGCTTTCAAGGTGTGTCTGTTGACCAACTCTGCAAGGACCCAAATCCAGTGTCTGAACACGCCTGTGTTTTTTTAGGAAGCTGAATTTAGGCTCTGTTATACTGAACAGATGCTCGCAAATGAATTATTTTCTTCAGCAGCAAGGGAGAATTCCTACGCAAGAAGGGCTTGGACACAGACATAACAGAGTTCAGAAAACTGAGGAGCCTTTACCCATGGTCATGATCGTGTTGACGTCACCAAAGAGGGGGATCCTCACTGCATGGAGGACACTGAAGGGTGGGATCTTCACTGTCCTGTCTGGAAAAACTCTTTTTAGCTGCAGGCTTGATGGAGAGGCAACAATGTGAGCTTGCCAGGTGAGTAACCCTCTGTCGAGGAAGGTAATGGCATTGAGGAGAGTCTACAACATCCATTTTACACTCCCCAACTCCTCTTCCTTCTGGTAAATCTACCCTAGAAGAACCTCAGGCCTTAAAATGTTGGAAAACATTCATGTATGTCTCTATGATGTGCACTGCCCATGAGCCCTAAAATCTTGATTGTCCACAGTCGCCAAGGCTGTTGTGGGATGCTGTAAATCAGAACTGGTCCAAAGAACTGTGTAGGTTCTCACAGGTGGACCAAGGGTGGAGAAATTGCTGCACTGGACCACCCTCCAGGAGTCACCTTTGATTTGGTGGGAAATATGTGGGCACTGAGGCTCTGCCCAAATGTGTAGGAACTTTCCACCTAGGTCAGGTGTTCTTCAACCCCACCACACTTCCTTATCATAAAGATTTGATGTGTCTATTCCTTTGGAGAGCAGTGTGGGAACACACTCCTCTTTGGTGGCTCCTGAGCTGGTGCTTTGTGGAAAGGATAGCATGGCAAGTGGGTGGATCCTGAAAGCAGATCCAGGGTTTTTCTGGTACTTTTGGTAGAATCCATGGGAGGTCCAGTTGAAGATCAGGGCTGGCATCTGCGTCCAGCCTGGCTTGTGGCACTTATTCATGTGGAGCTGAAGAGAGCAACATGTGGCTTCACCTGCTGGGCTGTTGCGAGGTCATTCTTTGCTGTTCTCTTGGTCATCCAGGTGTGCCATGCTGGGACATCTGGGAGATCCTGGGACCGCTTTGGGTTCTGAACCCTGAGACATTCATGCTGGTTATGCCTAAGTTGATAGCTGGAATGACTGGAGGAAAAGATCAGAGCTCTCTCTGTTGATTCTCAGACAGAATCTGTCTCTGCCCTAAGAAATAACCTTTGTACCTTTCCTACAATGCTGGCATAGAAACACCAAATAGACAAAGAAACGTGAACTACTTGTCCCTGGAGAAGGAGGGTTTGGACCACTCCCCCACTGATGTTCAAAACCCCTGGGGCTTTTTACCTGACAGCATGGGCAACAGAGGCTGTGAAGAGCCACAGAAGATGGTCCAGCTGGCTCTGTGATGGCATCTCAGCAGGGTCGAGAGGCAGCTGTACCTACCTGACATCATCAGCTCCGCAGGGCACAGTCTGCGTCCTCTGCCAACTGCTCAGGATCACAGGCACTTCCCAGCACTCTCTGGGCTGTCACTCGCTGTCCTTAGAGGACTGCAAGGGCTGGAGGCCACCATGATTTTGTATCCCTGCCTCTGAACAGGCTCCCCATCTGTGAGTTTGTGCAAGGAGGGAGATCAGAGAGCCACCATAATGGGCCTCTGCTGATGGGATCCAGCCGCGATCCATCTGCTTGATGAGGGACAGGGAAAGACAAGTGATGCCCTAAAATGATGGCTGTGGCTCCTGTTGGGTAAGTCAGGCACGGGGGAGGAAGTGTGTAGGAGCCAGTTTCCTGCCTGCCAGCTGCATATTTGGGAATTGACTTTTGCTGACCATTGCCTCCCCTCCATTTTTCTCCCCAGGCTGTGGCATTTTTGCTGATGGACCTGCTGAGCTGAAAGAAAAATGAAGATGTCTGCAGGACACAAACAGCGAGCTGCTCCTCTGGGCAACCCTGAGGTCTTTCCTGAGTGACTAGTATGGAGAACATTGGTCCTACCTGTCTCCAGTTCTTGCGTGACAAGGGGTATGAAGTCCCTAACCTGTTATAAATGTACCCTGTGGGGCTGAACCAGGATCCCTCTCTCCATCCCAGTCTGCCCAGTTTACCACAGGTCTCACAACTCTGAGGGTTCTGACAAGGTTCCTCAGTCAAGGCACCAGCAAAGTGAGCCACCAGGACTCTTTGGCCACCCAACAAAGCATGTCATGTTTCAGCTGCCCCTACTGATCCAAACCTCACTGGGATCCTTTGCAGGGTCCCGCTCCAATCTTTCTGGCCCCCCAACCCAGGTCTGACCAGCAGCCACCTCTTGTACTTATTTTTTTGCTATTTTTTTCAAAGATTCAGAAGCTAATTGCCAAGAACTCGATGTCCAGTGTCACAACCTCACCGCAGAACTCTCCCCATTCCCAGCAAAGTATTTCCTGTTGGTTTTGTTTGTTACTGGGCACACAGGGACACTGGTGCTTGAAGGGGAAAGCTACACGAGCTTTGGGCTTTGGCACTGCTTGGGCACCATGCTCTGGGAGGTCAGGGCTGGGTGGAGTGGCTCTTGCCCAGCTCTGGTTTGAAGGCTGCAGAGCAGGAACTGGCAGGATGGCTGGTCCTGGGTGGTTGAAGAGCCCCCAGGGAGCTCTCAGCACTCTGCTCCTGTGTTTGTGTCAGTGGGAAGCACAATGTGGCGGGGCTGAGCCAGAAAACCTTGAACTCAAGATGTGCTGTGCCCTGCGAGGATGCAGAGGACAGAGAAACATTTGAAAACCCATGGCAAGGAAGTGGTGGGGACCTTAGGGAATCAGTCTGGTATCTCCACCTGCTCTGATTTAGCAGTGACCACAAACTTGGAAAGGGGCAGTGGGATGCTCCCAGGGCCATCTGTTCAACTTTTGGGGTTTTTTGCTATATGAGTAACCTAGCCTAGGAGGAAGGACACCTGCAACTCAGAAAATCTGGTATTTGGACCCACAAACCTTAAAAAATGCTTTAGAGAAAGACATCCTCTCCCTGCTCTCTCTCTGCAAACATGTTAATCCTCCTCTCCCATTCCTTTTGTTTACCTGGTTTGGAGAGATTTGGAAGGGCTCAAGGCAGGGTTTTCTTTTGTTAGACGTGCACAGAGCTCAGCAGTGCTCTGATCTGGAACAGGGCAGCATAAATCTGGTGGATTATCGTAGGAAATGCCACAGTGATGAAAAGCCCTATAGGAACAGGAAGAAAAGAAAGGGCCCCATTTGGGAAGAAAAAAACCCCAACAACCACCCTGCTGTCTGCTTACAAGTGATTCCTAAAATTGTTGCCTTTGGAAGAAGCTGGTACATTTGTTGTTTGTTTGTTTTTGGTTTTTTTTTCCTTTTATTTTGGAAGGGGTGTGTTTCTTTGTGCTCTCAGCTGTTTAGAATTACAGATCCTGTCCTTGCAGCAAGTTCCATGTGAGGGCCCTCACTGGGGACAAAGAACCCATTTTCTGGGGAGGTGCCTCAGTTTCCTTATGGTCCAAACCATCCCTCTAAGCACAATGTGCAGAAGTGTTCTGTGAAATTTTCAGGAAGGGAAGGAGGGAATCACATGTGTGATTTACCGGAAACTGCAATGCCAAAATAATTTTCTCTTGAAAACAAATGGAACAGGGTGGTGGGCAGCAGAAAACAGCTGGCTCTGTGGTAGTGGTTGTGTTTTGCTATGGGGTCATGGACCCTTTTGTTTCCCACCTGGAGCAGAGAAAACCTGCTGAGACCTGAGTCAGGTGGAAACGTGACGATTCAGAAATCCAAGGGGATGTTTTCTCTGTCTGGGATGTGATTATAGACAGCACCAGATTGTCACTGCTGGTGAGCTCTTGAACTCGCTGAGGTGTGGGCAATGGATGGCATGATGGAGGGAAGACCAAGACCCTACTCCAGTTTGTGTTTGGCCTCAAAGCAAATTTTTTATCAGGAGCAAAAGCTCAACCTGTCACTGCTGAATCATTCCTTTCAATAATTTCATCCTGGTACTGATAGCTTCAGTCTTTGTTACATTGAGAGTGCTGCAAGGTGCTTTTTGATGCGCCTTTCCTGTCACCTGGAGGGATTATTTTCTACAAAAGCACTATTACATGAAATAAATAGTGTTAAATTGACTAATGAAAGGGGTGTGTGTTTCTGCCTTTGGACCTTGGAAAAGGTCCAGGCGGGTACAGTGGGAATGATCTGAGGGCCAGTGAACATGACCCATCAGGGCAGACCAGCAGAATTTGGCTTGTTTAATCTACAGGAGAGACAACAGAAGGCAAACCCGTTAACAGTTGCGGAGATGTCTGTGGCAGCTTCCCTGGGAATGGTGCAAGGCGGGTTCATCTCGCAGGGTTTGGTTCGTTAACACCAGTATGGTTTTAAATACCAGCCCAGTTTGTGGTGGTCTCAGTACAGAGGCTTCCTTTGGGTAAGAGGAATCCTATTGCTTGTGTCTCCTAGGGATGTGCAATCAGCGTCCCTGTCCTCTGTAACTCAGAGTGAGAGCCACAGCAGCAGCCAGAGGTTCCCTCCGCGGTGCTGGAGCCACAGGTTAATCCCATGGCTATAACACAACCTAAGATGGCACCTTCTTTTGGGCAAATTCTGCTGGCTTCTTTAAAGCAAAAATCCAGCCTGCTGTGGTTGCTAAACTGGGCTCTGCTTCTTTGGGTGTCTTTCCATTTTCCAAGAAAAATAAACTGCGGGCTCTGTATTTTTAGATATGCCATCTGATCATAGCTAGTCATATATCAGCCCCAATACTGTGAGTCAAGATGCTGAGCTCCACTGCTGAACTCCCTTGGGCAGGAGCCGGCGGCTTGAGCCCTCCTGGGTGTATTAATAAATCAGTGTGTTTAAAATGATCTTACACTTCCTTAGGTAAGCTGCTCACAAGGAATAATACAGTTGGGAATTATTAATGCCAGCATCTTAGCAGCTCTGATTCTCTGGGCGAACTTGATACTGTTGTGAGTGGGAGAGGAACAGCCCTGGTATGAGACAGATCTAATCTAGGCAGGGGACAGAGGCAGCACGACTCCTCTTCCTTTCTCTCTCCTGCCAGCGACTCTGATTCCTGACGTCTGCCCCTTGCTATTTCAGTCCTGGGTATCCTCTGAGGCGGCTGCTGGTCGGAGTGAGCTTTATGGTGGCCTCTTCAAAAAGCATCTGATCAACCTGCCTTGCACAATAGTGGAGTCATTGGTGTATTTTAAACCTCTCGCTGGTTTGCTTCAGCCTCCACAAGTCTGTGTCTCTACCACCACTGCAGCCTGCAGACAATTCTCTGTGTGTTTGATCAAAGCAGCGGGAAGCCTCGAAGCTGGGGTGTGAAAAATGGGCTGCCTGGTTCCTGAAAGTTTATTTGTTGTTCTACTTTATCACTTTAATGACAATCAATTTATCTGCATAATTGGTAGCTGGAGACAGCATAACACAACTTGGCAGCCTGGATTTTTCCCAGAGATGTATTGCTTGGCATATTCAACCCAGGCAAAAGGAGCCAGCCTGGCTGCCGGGGAACTGCAGCTCTGCGAGTGCCAAGCAGGTGAAACCCAGCATGATAACTCAGCTTTCTCTCTCCATCCTGCCAGAAAAAGGCTTTGGGGATAAAGGTGAATTTGCACCTGTCTGAATATCTTGCTTAAAGTCCCTTCCAACCTGAGCTGTTCTCTAATTCTATACTTTTTGAACAAGGAGATACTGATAGGACAAGGGGGAATGGTTTTAAATTAGGAGAGATTTAGATTAGATATGAGGAAGAAATTCTTTACTGTGAAGGTGAGGAGAGGCTGGACCAGGTTGCCCAGAGAAGCTGTGGCTGCCCCATCCCTGGAAGTGTTCAGGGCCAGGTTGGACAGGGCTTGGAGCAACCTGGGCTAGTGGAAGGTGTCCCTGCCCATGGCAGGGGGGTTGGAAATAAGTGGTCTTTAATGTCCCTTCTAACCCAGACTATGCTGTAATTCTATGATTTTAATAAGCCTGATAAGGCATTGGCCTCTCTGTTGAGATGGGTAATGACCAGTTAGACTGTGATGGGTTCAGGAAAAGGTGTGCTCTGCCTGTTCACTTTGCACTGCTCTGGATCAGCTGCTGGAGTGTGGCCAGACCAGCAAGAGGGTGACCATACATCCCTGTAAGAGGGGAGGCTGGTTGCACAATAGTGGCTCTGTGTGGTGGAGGTGTGTGACCTCCAGCAATCTCCTGTCCTCTGCACTTGACCGCTAGAAACCTTCATGTCATGCAAGAAGCTGGTTGTCCTGCTGAGGTTGTCTCAGTGCCCTGTCCTGCAGTGCCCAGGTACCCACTTTGCTGCATCCTTCTGAGTTCATCACTCTGAGGTGACCCTGGTGGGTGCAGCTGTTTGTAGGTCTGAATGCAACAAAATTTTGGCAAACCTCCACAGGCATCCTTTCCCCCATCCATGAGAACTAAAACTACTTGTGATAGCCTCACTATGGGGCAGCACCCCAAAGTGGCCCAAATCTTTCTGTCCAGGTGTCCCATAGACAGGGTGACAAATTCAGCACATTCAAGGATGGGAAGCTCTCTGCTGGACCACCACGTTGGAAGCCACACCCTACATTTTTAGCCTTGGGGGCATTTCCCAGAGCCCCATCTTTTCGGCAGGTGTTTGTAGAGAAGGTGGCTGGAGCCATGAACAGGAAGGGACATTTGACAGTAAATCTTTTTTGCACCAGCGTGGAAGAAGCCATCCTTTCTGTCGTGTGATAATGGCTGTAGTGGTGCTTTTCAGGCTGTGATAGATGAGATGCACATCTTTTATGGATTATGTGTAAGAGGTAATAAAGAATTCTGTTCTTCTGTGTCCATACACTAATGGTGTATCGATCCCAGGAAACATCATGCTGAGACTGAGCAGCAGCATCCCTGGTTAGTGTCATCCTGATGGGTGACATCATTTCTTTCGTTGTCACAGCCAGCTCAGCCTAATCCCATCATGACCCCCACAGCTTTACTGATCCTTTGCTCTGGCTCTGGCTTCACTTTTCTATTCCCCTGATTCATCCTTCACCTCAGCACAACCACTTCTGTCTCTGGACTTTGTCATGCTTGGCTGGACTCTGCTGTGCCTCTCTGGGATTCACTGGATGGGAAGTGTTTCCCTGCTAAGCCATCAAAAGGATTTGCTCATCTATTTGTGATCTGCAAAAAATGTACAGCTAAAAGCTATGAATTAAAATGCAAGGATGAAAAATGGATGAGAGGTAAAAGAGAGAGCAGGAAGGGTCCTTACAGCGTTTACAGATGAGCTGGCTAAAAAGCAGCAGACATTCCTCAGAAGGGGCTGTAGATTTTACCATAGATGTCGTGGGATGTTCACTAACGTGTACATTTAGGTAATAAGTAGCCTCACCTCCTCCTAAACCTGGTGACTGGGCATTTACAGAAACCTGCTGTAACAGCCCAGGGTGGAAAGGGAAATCACAGAATCATAGAATCACAGCATGGTTTGGGTTGGAAGAAATCTTAAAGATCATCTAGTTCCAACCCCCCTGCCATGGCAGGGACATCTTCCACTACACCAGGTTGTTCAAAGCTCCATGCAGCCTGGACTTGAAGACCGAAAAATGTGCACTTTGAGTGTTTGTTAGTGTTACTCCTGTGGGCAATTTTTGTCTCCCATTTTAAAAAGGGCCCGGGGATTTGGATGTCTCTGATTTTAGGTGTCAAGACTCACATCTTAATGGGTGAGGTTTCTCTGAATGTGCTGAACACCTGCCTGCTAAACATCCCTCTTTACTTGTCTCCAGCCTGTTAAAACATGGACAGCCAAAATCCTGCAGCTCTTCTGACAAGTTGGAGTGCAGGGTTTGGTCTTGCCCCTCTGAAAGGGGATGTAGGGCCAGGGCAGCCTGCATCCCTGTGGGAACCACGTCATCCCAAGGGCATGATGCACTTAAGGGGGAGCAGAGCAGAGCTGTGGCGGTGTTGTACGTGCGCCTGGTGGGATTTATTGCTTTGTTCAGCAGCCTCCTCCGTTCCGCCTGCTCTGCCTCGGGGAGAACGTGCTGTGAGAGATGTTTCATGTGCGGTTCCTTCCTTGGCCTTTGCCTCCTGCTTCAAAAAGGGGGAAGAAAGACTTTTAGGGTGCTTTTGGCACCTTTAGGCTCTGTGGGGAGGGAAGAAATTGCTCTGTGTTTTTATCTCAATGCACTGGGGAGATGGGGAAGGAGGCTTGAGCAGAGTGAGAGAAAATGCTCTGAAACAGATTAATAAAGTAGCTGCTCAGTTGCATTGCTAAGTTGCCATGTGTCCTTGAAAGAAAGGATGGGGGGAAGATGGGGATTTTCTTTCTAACTGTGGGTTGGCAGAGATATCTGTGCCCAAAGGAGAAGGAAAATTTCTTAGTAAAGAGGTTTCCGCCAAAGGGAGGCTTCTGCCCTTGCTTGTGCTGGCAGATTCTACCACAGGAAAGTGGTGGCCATTTTTGCCTCCCTTTTCCACGGCTGCCCAGCTTTCCCCTGCTCAGGGAGAGGTTTGCAGGGTGAGCTGAGGTGCAGCATTGCATCTAATCGTGGGCGACAGAGGCATTCGCCCTGCTGGTTTTCAATTGGGACTGTCACGCACAAGTAATAGGGATTAAACTTGTATGCCCACTGTTTTATTTCTGAATGGGAGAGTTTTAGCTTTGCAGAAGGAGCTTTCATTTCAGGAAAAGGTCTGCCTTTTTGCTGAAGAAGAGCAATTGGCCCTGGCATGTGAGAAATGTTAGAAAAAAAGGCACCTCCTGTCACTAGAACACAGCTGAAATGAGCCTGAAGAGCCACGTTGCCAATTCATCACACTGCCACTGAGTGCGGGTTGTGTAAACACTGGGAGATGCTCCCTCTGTGCTGCACTGTGGCCAGACATGTCCCAGTTGGCAGAGACTTGCTGATGGACCTAGCGAGGCCGTTCATCCCTTTCAGCCATCCCAGCTCTGGCCCGGCCACTTCCCACACCCACACAGCAATCAGAATAAGGGCATTCCCATATCGTTTCCCTGGGGAAAGTTTTCTGCTTCCTAACCTTAAACTATAAAGTTCATTTTGAGCCCTCTCAGATCACTTTTTCATGGCCCGAGTCTAAGAATCCCGTGTCTAGCTCTGCACCTCTACACAGGGACACTTGTGGGATGCACAGGTGTGTGTGTGGCTGCACTTGACAGAGGTAATCTGTATATGGAGGTTTACCAGAAATACTCGAGTTCCCATGCAGAATCCCTTCGATGGCTCTTTACCATCCAAATAGATCAGTTCAGTTTATAGAAAACCCAACATTTCCCTCAATGAGATGCTCTTTTCCTTTGCACCAGCTCTAGACTCCCCAACCCACCTCTATCCCTCCAGCATCAGGTGTCCAACACTCTCCTTCCTCTCCAGTGCTGTTCCCACCCACGTGGAGCCAAACCGCATCCAAACCCACGTGCTCCGCTCCCGACCCGGCTTCCAAGGACTCCCATCCCCATCCAGATGCCTCCAAACTCTCAGCCCAGCCAGGACCAGTGCACCGTTGCCTTCCCAAGCTGCAGCCGGTGAATCTCCCTCCCTCCCTCTCTCCCTCCCTCCCTCTCCCCCTCGCTCCCAGCCCGACACACGCCGCAGCCGGTACTCACACAGCCGGAGTGAGAAAGCTCAGCTGCTGAGCCCTGAGCCCGCTCCAGATTCCTCGAGCGAGTGGCCGTGGGCTCACTCCCCGGCGCTCGGCGCGGCGCGGGGATGATACAGGAACCAGACCTCTTTGGTTTACTTTTACGTTGACGTCAGTGTCTTTTCGAGCCTCCACGGCTCGTTTTGGTAAAAAGGATGTCTTCAGGGGAGAGGGGAGGGGTCGGGAAGGGAGAGGAGTGAGGATGAGCTGGAGATGAACTTTCGTGATGTGAGCAGGCAGTGGTGGGAGGTTTTAGGGGCTCATGCTGAAAGAAGAGGTGCTTATGGAGACCAGGTAATCCTCATTCATGTTCTCGTCACCTGAACATGAGTGCACTGAGGACCTGACTCTCACACAGAAATTGTAGAAATCTTAGAGCGGCTTGGGTTGGAAGGAACCTTAAAGATCATCTAGTTTTAATCCCCTACCATGGGCAGGGACACCTTCCACTAGACCAGGCTGCTCAGAGCCCCATCCAACCTGGCCTTGAACACTTCCAGGGATGGGCCATCCACAGCTTCTCTGGGCAACCTGTGCCAGTACCTCACTACCTTCTACATGAAGAATTTCTCTCTCCCAGCCCTGTGCACACACTGTGCAGCCAAAGTGTGTGTGGACATTTTTGGGGGGAATGGAAAGGGTTGATACTGGTAAGGGACTTGGAGACCACCATCAGGAAGTGAAACTTGCAAGTGGGATCGTTAATGCTGTATTAATCACAGCAGATCAATCACACCTATGTTTAGGGTTTCTTTTGGCCACGAGCAAAGCTAGATGCCTTTGCATGACCACATAATTCCAGGAATTCCAGACTAAGGCTTTCATGCCCTAAATGCTGGTAGTTTTTTATTAGGTTTTTGTTGAGTAGTGTGATGCAAACCCTTGAGCACTTGGATCTCAGAGGCTCAGGTAAGGCAAATATAGAATTTCCCCCAGTGCTGCTGACCAACTGTAATCAAACAATTAAACCTGTGCTCTCTTCGGATCATGGATCACTTTTCCATGATGCATTTGTCCAACTCTTAACACAGCTGGTCTGTCATCCATTATTAGACCATCTGTACCTTGATACAAATAAATTAATACGAACTCTTAGGAGCAGGCACCGAGATTGGTCTGTGTGGATCCGGGTACCAGACTCATAAAGAGCACCAACTACCTGATGACATTGATGTATTTGGTTTGGAAGGCACTTGGCTGTGCCAATAAAATCCTGCAGGGAGCAGGGTTTACTGACAAGGAGGCATCATCTGGTGCTGCCAGGATGATTGGGCTGTACTGGTTTATTTGGAAAACAGTAGTGAGAAAATAGATTTTTACTGTGATGTACCATCATTGCAGAGAAGAAGAGACACAGAAAGGGAAAGCTTTTGTTGTTCAGCACATCCAGGGCAGAGCCGAGTAATAAGTCCAGTTTCTTATCCATTGGATCACACACTCCCTCTCATAAATAATTCTAGTCTCAAAGGTTCCCGGTGTCCTTGTCAGAACCAATACACTGTTCATGGCTGAAGAAAGACAGAGTCTTATAAAAACCAGAAAAAGAGTTCCTTGTAAATCACCACATCTATACTTAGAAATGTGTTAGACTTTATAAGCTCCAGTTCAGAGCATATAAAGGTTTTTTTTTCTTTTTCTGAGTTGAAAAATCCATCCAAAGGTCAGTCAGAAACAGGAATAAAACTGTCTTTGAAATCTCAAGCTGCTGTAATAGCATTTTTGGCAGTGAATGATAAACTTGAGCAGTTGAGGTTTACATGACAGATGAAGTGAACGTGTCTTTGTCTATACATTAAATGACCCAGCACTGGCTCTTTTTCATCTCTTCTCCCAACCTATCAGACTATTTATAGATTTTTACTACAAATGGACCTCCTGAACAGAGGAAGGCAGATCAGCTAGGTCTGAAGAAAGCATCATGGTGGAGCTGTGCCCATAAAGCCATCATTCCTGGGCAGGAGTCCCATTTTAGTGATAACCTCCCAGGAATATTAACTCTTCATTTACCTGACAGGGATGTTTGCAATCTTTCACAGTTTTTAGTGAAAGACTGCAAAGGGTTGTTCAGGGAGGTCTTATGGTCATGAAGGTGTTGGATTCGGAGCAAAGTGCCATATCCTGGCTAGGGCTCTCAGAGATGTCCAGGAAATGAGATCTACTGCCACGACAAAGATTGCACCTGGCTGCAGAGACTTGAAAGCCATGATTCAGAGCTCTCAACTTGAATGAAAAGTGTACACTTCTCATTACATAGTCCTTGATGGGTAGATGGTGATAACACTCAAGGATGGCAGAGATCTGGGGGCTCTTTGCCGTGCCTCAAAGATAAGAAAGCCTTGCTGGAGACCTGCACTCCTTGCTCTGTTAACTCTGGAGGAATATATTCAAGGTCTGTTTTTTCTGAAATACCTTATTGCTCATTGGAGTGGAGACTGCTGTGTCATCTCTTCCATGACCCTGGCTACACAGCTGCACGGTAATGTGCCCTTGTCTGTTCAGGGAGTCCTAGCGGAAACCAGGAAATTTCTACAGCAGTGAATATGAGGCTCTCATCCCTGGATATTTTATCTTGGTAACTGAGGGTCAGGCCATGTGGATTTGAATCCCGCTGTGTACAGGAGGGATTTTGCAGTGAGAAAAAGAGTTCTCTCCTTTTTTTGAGTGAGTTTCCAAGCTATTGCGTAAAAAATATTTGACTAAGGAGGTTCTTCCTCTTTTGGTGCTCTTCTGCAGGGCTGGTTGTGCTGAGGTGCCTCCTGGGCTGAACTGCCCCTGATCTCAGCAAGACTCAGTGGGGAGGTGGGTCCGGTGAGCAGACCAGACCTGAAAACACAGGCACCTCTAGACTTGAGGAGGCGTCTTCAGCCTCACGGTAAAAAATTTTGGCAAGCCTCCCCTAGGTACACTGGAGACTTCAGGTTCCAGAGCAGTTGGTGAAGGAGAGGTTTAGGACCACAGTTTTAGACATATGAGCCTGAGGTGGGAGCTAGGGAGGCTGTGGGCTCCCAAACCTTCCCGGAGGATGGGGTCCCTCAGGTCCTCTGCTGGGTGGCTGCAGCCCGTGGGATGTTTTCTTCTCCAAAGCTGAACAGCAGCTCTCCAGGCCCTGCAGGGAGGACTTGACTGCACCTTGCCTTTAGGATGTTCTGGTGCATATTCAGCTGTTCATGGCTCCAACTAAACTCCTCTTTTCCCCAGCTTCCCTCTTCCTCCAGGACAGGGGCCCCAAAGCAGTGTCAGACTCACGAGGCTTCAAACTTTCAAGTTTTTTAGGTACTTAGATGAGCTGATGAGCTTTCCAATCCCACATTGTGTAGAGAAGCACAGAGCAGCTGGGACAGTGTAGATTTAGCCTGGCACTTATCTGAGGAGTTTTTGAGGGTGAAAGAAAATATTTCCTGCAGTTCCTAGTGCTGGGAGCAAAGGTGGCCCTTGGAGCCTGCAGGAGCTTGGCTCTGAACTTTGAAGACATGAGGGTCCAAGGTATCCTGGGGAGAGAGAGCAGAATGGGAGCTCTCTGCTCCAACAGCTGCTTCCAAACCACTTCTGCAGGCAGGCAAATCTGCATCATTCCAGAAAGAGCAGAGGCCTCTCCAAAAGCGAACATGCAGAGGTGGAGTCAAACAAGAGTTCAGCCATTCATGCTGCCAAAAAAATGCCTCTCACCCAGCAGAGGAGGACACACCACTCCTGGAATCCTTGTGAGCACAGTGGGAGCTCTTTGCTTCAGTAGCATTTGCAGAAAGCATCCCTTTCCCAGCCATCCTGCTGTGTTCTTCTGCAGAGCCAGGCTGGGCTGTGAGAGACATCAGAGCTGGCTGTGGCACACAGGACTATGTGGCCATGTCCCCATGGCTGGTCCCCAGGGCTGCATGTCAGCAGCCAGCCAAGCCTGGCATCCTGAGCTCTGCACCTAAGTGCATTTCTTGGCATGGGCCAGCATGGCTTGGCTTAGAGGAGAAAGCAGAGAAGACAAGCTTGGGGCTGGATGCTGTCTACATGAAGGTGCCTGGTCCCACTTGAGATACTGAAAAGCCACTGAGCTCACAGGTCTTCAGCAGGACTTCATCTCCCAGCCCTGTGAGAAGTGTGGGTTTTAGTAAAACATCTCAGGCCTCACTAGACATTGTAGCACGAACAGCTGGATTCAGTCTGGTGTGAAGACTCCTAAGTGTTGATGTTTTCCTGTCCTCTGGGTGTCCAGATTCCTGCTCCAGTCTCTGGACATCCAGTCAACACAGTGGGGTAGTCTAGACAGAGACTCAGGCACAAGCCAGGAGGGTCCCCAGTCTGTTGCCTACATGTAGATGCCATTTTAGAGGTGCTAACTTCACCTCTGTTTGCTCTTCTTTAATTGCATGGGCTGCCACGTGCCATAACTGGGTGCCAAGGGACAACTCCAATGGCTCAAGGTGCCACCAGGTGCACAACTGAATTGAGCCCCAGCACCCTCTGCCAAGCTGGGTGGGCAGTGGTCTTGTCACTTGGCTGCCTGATCAATGGAGGGATGAAACAGAGCAGATTTCAGCCTCTTTTGTCTTCATTTAAACTCTTGAGCAGTGCATGAGCTGTGTGATCAATGGGGTTTGTGTCGGTGGGGGGGAAAGCAAGAGGAACTGCCTGAGGTGCTGTAGCCAAACTTTATCTCCAAAGGGAAAACTCCACAGCAAAGTTTACAGGCGTAAGGGACAGAAGCAGACAGCAAGAGGATTTGTCCGTGAAGACATTTCAACACTGTCCATGCAGCTGTCTGGGGTTAATAACAGCTGGATTTTCACAGTGCTCCCATGCTACCCTGACCACTCAGGGACTCGCTTCTGTGCTTCCAAATGTGTTTTTTCCTCTTGCCTCGCAAAAGGAGCTTTTTTGTGAATGAGAGCAGATCCATCAATGGGAAACAATGGCTCATAAAGACCTAATGATTCATTTGGAGCCCTGCCAGGGGTTATTGTTTCTTCCAGTGAGCTTTTGCCTGAGCTGGAGGTTGCATTCAGAGCCTGCAGTTTCCTTGCTTTGCAGCCCTGTGAAAGGAGCTTCAGCCTGAGGATACTGGGAGCTTGGCTGAGCTCATTTTGCTAAGAACTTTTGCTGTTACTCCTTTCCCGCATTGCAGAAACTTAGGTATGAGACCAGACCCAGGGAAACACGAAACTGTGTCCGAGGAGTTTCCTAATCACATGAACATGTGGATATTTTTTTCCCACAGTGACCAAGTGAAGAAGCAGATTGCAACCGATCTGCGTCTTTACTTTCCCTCTTTCTCTCCTGTGACGTGAGCAAATCTTCAAGAGTCTTCAGTCAATATCTGCAAAAGCATTTGAACATACAGTACTGCAGTGCCCCTGTGATAATCATATATGGCGCAGCGGCCTGGTCCCATGAGCTGTGTGATGGCACATCTCCTCCTTTCTGTTGTGTAGGAATACATGTTCCCTTCCTTCTAGGCTTGCCACAGTAAATAAAGCCCTGAGAAATCATTCTTCTAGCACCAATAAAATCTGTCATTTCAAAATTTTTAAAGCAGCCTGTTTTGTAGCTATTTTTGGGAGCTCTGCCCTGTGTAAAATTCCATGTCCATTTCAAATACACTTACTACATTTCTTCCATCCTCTTGCTCTGCCATTCTGGCTAAAATTAAGATTAAAAATAAAAATAAAAGCCCAACAGCAATGTTCTGTACAGCCTGAAGTGTCTCAGACAAACTGGCAAAGCACAGCGATTTTGAGGCTCAGTGGCCCAACCTTCAGAGCCCTTAAGGCTTAACTTTCCATTAGTCAACAGCACAACTCATATGGGTCTTAGTTCAGCTGGTCAGAGAAGGGCACACATGACTGATTGGTTAATGGCAGATCATCTGGCACTTGGGAATTTTCCACAGTTTAACTTTTGATGGAGGAGGTTGGGTGGAACCACCTGCTCCCACCGCTGCTGTGCAATGGGATGGGTGCCCTGCAGCACAGCAGCAATGCCAGCACCATCTGGGCTGGCTCCCAGCCTTGACAAGAGTTACCATAAGCTGGGTACCAGGAGAATGCCAGTTCAATGCAAAGCTGCCCCTTTTTGCTCTTGCAGCTTGGCTTCTTAAAGTGACTTTGACAGGTAACATGCAATATTCACTGAAAGGAATATTAAGTGTTGGAACGGGCTGCCCAGGGAAGTGGTGCAGTCACTGTCTCTGGAAGTTCAAGAAACACCTGGAGATGGCATTCAGTGCTGTGGTTTACTTGACATGGTGGTGCTTGGCCAAAGGTTGCACTTCACGATCTTGGGGGTCTTTTCCTATTTCAATGATTCTGTGGTTTAGTTTCTTATGAGGGTATGTGATCAGTGACCATCTCTGATAATACGTGAGCTTGGAGATTAGAGTGACTTATCTATCCCAGAGCAGAAAAAGGGAGGGAAAAATCTGTTCCCTTTAATTTCCAGTTTCACAGGCTCAAGTTCTTCCCTCCCTGCTCTTATTAAGTGTGTCCTTGCTCTCTCTCGGCCAGTTTGCTCCAAGTGTGTAGCAAACACAGAGATCTGTGGCTGGGATGAGCTGAGATGTTTGGAAAGAAAATAACACGCTTGTTTTATGTAGATGATCATAGCCCTTGTTTTACGTAGATGAGCACAGCCAGTGGAGGAATTGCCAGGACTTTATTGGGCCAAAGTCAGCTGGCTGGTATTAGTTGGACTCCTTGGCAATCTCACCATGTTGATGAGTAACCGTGTCAAGAATCTGAACATTACTGCTGCAATCAAATGGGTTAATCTTTTGCAGCTAGGTCTCCCGTTGAAAAAGCTGGAGAGGGACTTTTGACAAGGGCATGTAGTGATAGAACAAGAGGGAATGGCTTTAAACTGAAAGAGGGCAGGTTTAGATTGGATGTTAGGAAGAAATTCTTTTCTGTGAGGGTGGGGAGGCCCTGGCACAGGCTGCCCAGAGAAGCTGTGGATGTCCCATCCCTGCAAGTGTTCCAGGCCAGGCTGGAGGGGGCTCTGAGCAACCTGGTCTAGTGGGAGGTGTCCCTGCCCCTGGCAGCAGGGTTGGAACAAGATGATCTTTAAGGTCCCTTCCAACTCGGACCATTCCATGATTCTATGACTCTATGAAATCAGTGGGAGTTTTCCTTTCTGTCCTTTGGCTTCTAGGCAGGAACTGCCACACGAATTATGATAGGCCATGTGTCATGCAGTGTGACATGAATACAAGAGCTGTCACAGGACTTTATGTGTCTTTACTTGAGATGTATTAGCTGTTCCTTGTCTTCTCCAGAACAGTCATTTTGGATAAAAGGGTTTCCCAAAGCGATTTGTGAAAAAGCAATCAATCAAAACCTGAGATGGAGCTGAAATGATTTAAATTCTTCTCTCTGAACTCCAGGTTGCTCATGGCTGAGTGCTCCTCTTCCTGTGTGTATCTACTGAGTAGCCTTGTCTACGCCCAGAGCAGGGGGTGACAGCAACCTGCCTTGGAAAAGAAGCTCTCTGCGCTGTCCCTGAACTACAATTTAAAGGGGTCAAGCTCTTGTATGGATATGGCAAACCATCGACTTACTTTGTGGTATGTGCAGGAATATGTTCCCTAGACAAATCCTCTTCTGAGCCTCAGTCTGAAACATGCAAAATTGCCTCTGATGATGCAAAGGAGAACTAGAAGGATGCAAATGTATCGTGGGTTTTTTCTCATGTCTTCTCTGGCATGGAGCAAATAAAGGTGGGAACAGAGAAGGTAAAAAGGGTTTGGTAGCGGTGCCAAAGTTACTGCTCTCAAGGGACTGTTCTCTAGGGCTGGAGGCCACATTCTGAAGTTGCCCCTCTGTCTGTGGGTTGACAGGAGTCATGCCCGAGGTGCTGTTTGTTTCCTTTGCTTTGGTCAGAGCCCTGCAGTCTTTGCACCCTCCCACTCAGCCGCACGTTTCTCCTGCCCCATTTGCACTGGACAAATGCTGGAGTTGGTTCCTAGGAACTGACTCGAGAACTGGAAGTGAAAGGGTCTTGGAAAAATGAAACATTGCTTAATCCCATGCTGGACCAGTTCCTCAACCAGCCTTTCTGCAGAAAAGGAGCGTGGGAGCTCATGCGTGCTCGGAAGGTCATGGTGGGTGAAGCAGGACTGGCCTTTGCTGCAGCAGTCTGGAGATGACTGCAGGGCTACACTCGGGCAGATGTTGGTAAGGACACAGTGCCATGGGTCATTACCCTTCTGAGCTCAGAAAATGCTTCTTTTCTGATGAGCACTTGGCCTCTGACATCACCCCTGTGCTGCTGTACCAGCCTGTTGGAGGGGATGTGCTGTGCAAACTTGGCCGAGATGCATCGAGTGCTTCAGTGGAGTGGAGCTCCCCTCCAACTACTTACACAGCTGGTGGTATCCATCAAGCTCCCTTCAGTCTCAAGCCTGTCAAGAAGATGCATTGACACAAAAGGCAGCAGTAAAATATTTAAGGAGTAGCTAGTCCATTGGTATATTTTATAATTTTTTTCATTTGCATTATATAAAGCCCTTCTGTGTGCTTGAACAAGGAATCCAAGCTCTTTCCTTTAGGAGTTTACTAGAAACAGGTACTCATTTCATTCTTGGAAATTATTGCAGTCCTGTTATTGATTTGTTTCTATTGATGGCTTTGGGAGCTTTTGGCAAAAGACCATGGATGTAAAAATGGGGGAAAGAAGTAGATCTCAGCAATGTTGTTTTGATTCCATGCACCCAATGACCCTGTGGCCATAGATTAATGGGAAACTGATGTTACTTTTCTTTGTTTGCCAGCACAGCTCTGAGGCAAACCCCTATCAAGTACTGAGAAACAAATGGGGGTTGTGTGGCTGTTCTGTGCTGTTACCAGAATTGGCCTCTGGTTCTGAAGTCTTCCAAGGACACTTCTGACCACTTTGGATGGGACACAATGAATAAGCATGACCTCTCATCTAGAACATATTTGTTATGACCTGTGTTTTGTGTCTTTGATCCAATTAGGGCTATTCTGACATCCCATTATTTGGAAAAAGTCTGTATTTGCAAGTGACATTCTGATCTTCTTTGTTCTTAGTTTCAGTTCTGTTCTTTCAGTTTCAGCTTTATTCAGTCAAAAAGACTCCAAAATCTCCTCCTAAATTATCCTTGATCTTAAAAGTTCCCTGGGGTACCTGCAAGGGCAGATGTGGGCTCAGCAGAAGAGGAGACAGTCTAGATGGGTGACCAAGTGGGGGGCCTGGTGGTGCTGGGGGTGTTGCTGAAGAACCAGCTCGCTCTACTCCTTTCCCTGCTGCTCTTCCCGTCTCACACCTGCTCTTCCTATCCCCTCCTACAGGTTCATAATAGTGATGTACCAGAAAACACTCTGACACATCCAATGAGGGGGATCCTACCCATCTGTGAGCATGAGGAGGAACTTGTTCGCTCCGAGGGAGGAAGAAAGAAGCAGTGACTACCTGTGCCTTGATGCTGATCATCTCCTCTCCTGGCTTTGGTGGGTCAGCAAAGGTGAGCCATTCTCACCCAGGTTTCTCCAGAGCCTGGAAAACAGTGTGATCTTGGGGATGTCCGTGGAGAGTGTGATGTTCCCAGTTCTAGGACAGCTTTGCACTGGACATGCTGTTTCTCTGACTGGGCTTTGTGCTCTGGCCAGTGCATTCGCTGCAGAGTGCTGCTGCAAGGCCAGCATACCAAGGGCTTGACTCAGCCCTTGCTTTGCTTTTTATGGGCTCCCAGTCCAGTAGAGCCAGGATGCTTGGCTAGCCCAAGATCATCTCCGGAGGCACTCAGATACTGCAGAGAAGTGCAAATCCCTTCATTTCACGTGTGGAAAGTGGATTTCTGTGAAGGGTAAGTGAACAGCTACTCCCAAATCACTCTGAAAGAGGCCAAGTGTGGTGCACGTTGCCTTCTCCCCCATCCATCAATCGTGCTCTGGCCTGAAGCAAGAAGACTGATAACCTTTTTCAAAGTACTAAAGGGAACAATCTGAATCAGTTGAGGATGAGTCAAGTTTGGATGAATTCCCCACAGGCAGGCTTGGCAGCTGGCCTAGCACCCTTACAAAAGGATTAACCAGTTCTGTCCCATCACAGCAAGTGGGGGAAGAGCTCTGAGAAGAGTGGCTTGTGTTTCCAGGCCAGAGGCCACCATGCTCTGCACAGCTGAGGTTATTTGGGGGAGGCACATCAGGTGCCAAGTGCAATGTCCCTGGCAGCTGGGGACACAGATGGGGTCCATGTGCTTGAGGAGTAGGCTGAGGTGAAGGGGGCAATGACAGTGGTCTGGGGGAGCTTTAGCCAAGCTGTCTTCTGTAATTGCCCTCTTCATCACTGATCTGTGCATTTCCCACTGCTGAGGGCTGTGACTTCTGGTTCTTCTCTCTGAGTTCAGTGAGAATTTTGCTATGGACATGAAGGGAAGAAATACCTGCCCATTTCTGGACTCTGAGTGCCACAAGCTAAACCTCCAAATCAGGGGGAGATGCTGGGTTTGGGTGTATGAGAAGATCATAGAATATGCTGAGTTAGAGTGGACCCACCAGGATCATTGAGTCCAACTCCTGGCTCTGCAGGGGTCACCCCAAGGATCACACCATGTGCCTGGGACTGTTGTCCAAACACTCCTTGGACTCAAACTGTTTGAGTCAGATGGTCAGGAATGGTCAGGCTCCAGTTATCTAAACAGGGGCATGTAGTGGTATTTGAGATACCCTTGGAAATACTGGCTGATCAGTTGATTCAGAAGGTCGTGGATCTCCTGTAGTTCCTGAGGGGATCAATCTTCCATCCCCAGATGGACATCCCAGACACTGGCATGAGACACTTTTGGAGCCTGGAGCTTGCACAGGCTGTGGGATGGAGGGCAATGGCTCTCATCCTTCTGAAGCTGGGTGTCCCAATTTCTCAGCATGTCTCTCCTGGTCATTCCTTGTAGCTCCGTTAGGGAATTTGGGCCAGGATACTCTAACTTTACATGGATAATGGTTCTATTTGGGAAATACCAGATGTATCTCTTCAGCATGCAATGTATTCCAGCTTAACACCCCTCCTGGCTGGAAGACAAGTACAGGTGCTCGCATGGAGGGTCTGTAGTTGCTCAATGGACTCTTTCTTTCTCACTTAAGCTCTTCCACCTTCAAAGGAGCTGAACTTTTGGGTTGAAAGATGAATTTCTGGGAGCTGTGTCAGGTAGGACGTACAGCAAACACAAGCTACAAAACCTGGTAGTTCTTCCCCACTCAACCCTTGCTGTGTCATTCTCATGGTACCCACACCCATGCAACCCTTTGGCCAGGTGGGTGGGAATTCATCTCACTGGCTCCAGGGTGGAATTCAGCTCTGGATGGAGACCCAGATGTGTGGGCATCTCCATGTCCATGTATCCATGTGTACTAGGTGTCTGAACTCCCATCACACCTTGTGGAGAGAGACCAGCCAGAAAACTCTTAATTCACTTGCAAATGTGTGGGTTCCTAGCACTGTGTGAGATGCTTTCCAGCATCTCCCTTAGAATCTTAGAGTGACAGAATTAAGGTTGGAAAAGACCTTTAAGATCATGAAATCCAACTCAGCCTCTCGCTGCTCACAGGGATTGGGTTTTTCAAATCCCGGCTGCTTGTTGTCCTAAATTTTCCACCTCTCTAAAACATCCCCGAGGATCAGAGAAAAACAACCCAGGTATCTCCAGCTTTCCTCCAGCTTCTAAGAAGCAAAGGAACAGCACAGCCTGACCCATTCATCCCCCTCCTTTCCCCAGCTTTTCCAAGGGAACGCTGTGGCCTGTCCTCCTGCAGTGCTTCGTGACACCAGTTTCTCCGAAGGCAACACAACCGCAGGGCAGAGGCGAGGCACATTCCTGATAGGACCAAGATAGCTTTTTCCCATAGCTCCCAGGCAGTGGGAACGGGGCACTTTTTCAAAGGACTGCTGTGCCTAAAGTTAAAATAACAGGAGGAACAGAGTGGGAGATCCAGGCTGGATTAGAGTACGTGGGGCTCAATTCCTTCAAATTGAAGGAGAAAAGAGAAGATGACAAAAGGATGCGCTTGGTGAGTTTCCAAAATACTTCTGTGACCACTTTGACATCTCTTTGGTCTCACAGCACCACAGGAATAAATCTGCCTGATTCCAGTTTGTACATACAATCTGAACTGCAGCTTTGTTTTGTTAACAGGGATTACCCAGGCCTGTGGTTTTGTTGTTGTTTCCAAAAGAGTTCTCCTGCTGTTGGGGTAGATGAGTCCCTCTTCCTACTGAGGCCCTCTTTCTAACCCCGCAATGGAAGAACAATATTGTTATAAAGTCTAAAACACTTAAAATCAGATGGGCTGAGTGTTGTTTTACAGCTTGGAAGCCCCAAGCTGTCTTTGTCCCTCTGATTTTTCCACAAGTTTACAAGTAATGGAAAATCTTGTCTGCTTTCAACCTATAAATCTCCATCAGCTACAGAAATGCCTCTCATGAGAGAATAAATAGATGGGTCTGGGGTCACCATGGTGTTGTAGGTGACAATCTTTGGGGCTTTCACAATGGAGCCTGTAAGAACAAGGAAGGGGAAAATCTGTTCCTTGTTATTTTAAAGCTATATCTTGAAAAACAGGAACTCGTGCCAGGAGAGTTTATTTTGGTTAAAGCCAAGTTGTGCAGCAATTCCCCCGAGGGAAGACTGAACTTGAGAGCAGAGAGCAGGAGAGAGACAAGCTCGGGGGGGGAGACTGAGTGTTGTTTAATCAATGCTGAGTGATTGCTGATGCTTGGGAACACCAGCACCAGTTTTGGATCAGGTGGACAATGTTTTCTTCTCCACACATGTCCAGACAGCTGTAAGCCATGAAGAACACCGGGAATTTAAGTCACAGCTGAACTCACCTTGTCCAACACCTCAATGTCACTGCAGCTCAGCCTTTGTGCGGTTTTGTCTTCACGTGTCCCACCACGGCTGGAGCTGAGGGGATGCACAGTCTGTGCCTACAGCAGAAAATTACTCAGGAGCATCCCAAGAGCATAAATATGATCTGTACAGTTGAACTGGGTGGACAGCAAGGCAGGGACAGGCTGAGCAAAGTCCTTCCCACTGTAGGAGATCAGGTTCGTGACCACCTGAGGAGTCTGAACATGTATAAGTCTGTGACACCTGACAAGAGGCATCTCAGAGTCCTGGAGGAATTGGCTTTCTAAGATTTTTAAAAAGTTGTCGCAGTCAGGTGATGTCCCCAGGGACTGAAAAAAGGAAACCATTGAACTTAATTTTAATAAGAATAAAAAGAAGGACCCTGTGAATGACTGACCTGTCAGCCTCACCTCTTCTAGCACCACAAAATCTTGTGGTGAAGATTTGCACAGTTTGCCCACACGTCACATGAAGAACTGACTTGCATTTTGCCTTGAAGATTCCTTGTTTTGGTTTCATTAGATTTCCCTAGATTTTGCATTAAAAGAGACAGTGAAAAAATCACTGCCCTTTCTGTTCCTTTCGTGGGTTTATAAATCTATGTCATCCTTCCTATTGCTCATCTTTTTTTTTTCTCCAGCCTGAAAAATCCTGGCGTGCAATTCACTCCTAACTGTCAGTGTGCCGAAATCCAAGATGATGTTTTCATGGTGCTTCCAAACCAAGATCTTGTTCCAGCCCATCATTTCAATCTGTGTTTTGAAACCCCGCTTAATCCACTTCCGATCCTTCCCACATGGAGCTAGCAGCACAGCTTGATCCTCAGAGCAGCTAAATTTTCCATACAGAGAGCTGTGATCATTTCATGGAGAGACGGAAGGCAGCCGAGATAAATGTCAGGGGGAACGCGTGGCTGTTAAATGTGAGCAGGAAAAGCAACACTCACCCAAGGCCCACCAGAGTACGTGTCACCTCCTCCTTGCTCACCTGCCAAGGACATGGAAAAGCAGCAGCAGTGCAGGGAGGCAGCACGGACTGTGGGATTTGAAATCACACCCAGGGCTTTGGAGCCAAATCTCTGCGACTGCGAGCTCCAGCTGAGCGCGTGCGAGCTGCCAGCAGGAATCACCCTGGCTGCACATCCCCACTCCTTCCAGGAACACGACTGTGCAGCCCGTGCCCTGGGGACTTCTGCAGTGTCTTCCATCCCTCTGCAGCCCTTTGGAGAACTGGACAAGCTGGCTTTGCCTGGAAAGGGAAGAAGGCTTGTCCTACTGGAAAGCAGCTGGGATGAGCACACATCAAAGCTACCCTGAGACAAAGCAGTGGAAAACATTGGAGGAGGAAATTGCAAAAAACTCATTCTACCCTTTGGATCAGACCCAGCAGGATCCATTTTCCCTCTTTCTCAGACTTCTCTTTGCAATGGTCCTGGAGGGGTTGTCACTGTGGGTGTTGTCACCAGGTGGGAGGGAATGGATGAGAAGCAACTGTTCAATGATCCTCCATCCTGCTGGGCTTGGGTATCCACTTGCTGGATGCTCTTCTCCTGTCCAACATGTTTGGAAAAAACTGTTTTTCCTTTTCCAGAATTTCTGACCAACTCATCCCTACTCCACACTTTTTTGTCCCTTCATGTTCTCTTGTTTTGCTTTTATATTCTGGAGAATCGGGTCTTTGGAGAGAGAGCTGGAGTATCTGAAGCACTGCATCATCTCATCTCATCTCATCTCCACCTGCTTTTCTGTCCCAGGAGAATTTTCCTTTCCATCCTCTTCTCACCAGCCAGATTTTTTTTTTTCTGGGAATTGCCTTCCTGAATCTGCCAATCCCTTTTTGCCATATCTGCTGTATTGCAGTTTCTCTGGCTGCAAAAGGAGTATTTTCAAGCTGGTTGCCACAGTCAGGATTGGCAAACCCTTGTCTGGAAATTGCTGGACAAGAAAGGGCTGTTGAGAGGGCAGATTGTCATTACCGACCAAAATATTCCCATTAAGGACTTGGGCGGTTAAAAACATGTAGTTTAATGTCTCTGAAAGTTAATTACTGCACTCCCGTGCTTTTATTTTATTTTGTTGCACTTTATTTTATTACATTTATTTTATTACTTTATTTTACTACTTACTTAAATTTTATTACATTTTTGCTCCCTAAATAAATCCTCAGCCTTTTTTTTTCTTCATGTAGAAAAAATCTCACCTCAAAACATGAAAGCAAAAATTCTGATTTGGCTGCAATTAGATGAAAATGAACACCTTAGCCAGGATTAGACAGAGAGAGGTTGCTGCACCATAGTGCCTTGGTCAGCAGGGATGTGCTCCCTGGACAGTCTGCCCTGCTGCACGTGCACCATAATTTGGGGACATGGGAATGACCAGGGGTTGCCATATGGGGAAGGGACCTGTGCCTGTGCCTGTGGATGGCATTTGTGGGGTAGGGGATGGCATGGGACAGGGGCACCCCAAGGAACTGTTGTGTGGGAAGCACTGTGGGGCAGGCTGAGTCTGTGCCCAGCGTGGGCAGGGGACCAGGGGAACAAACGGGGCTGGTGGCGGAGCATGGAAAAAGGCACTTTTTGGCATTGGCTTTCCTAGTGCAGGAAATGTGAAGTTCCAAGTGTCCATATAAGGGAGAGCAGAAGGGGAGCCGTGAATCAGGCAGGGCACGAGCTGGGGAAGGACTGCAGGGCACCTGTGATGGAGAGGTTGAGCCGGGAGGAGCTGCAGCAAACCTGGAGCAGCATGAGGTGCCTTTGGCCTCCTGCAGCCTGGGAGAGGCCACAGGGCCAATGGGCACTGAAGGTGTGGGAAGAGCAAAGTCCCTTGAGGCTCCTCACATGGGGCCACAGGCTGCTCTCCTGGGCAGAGATGAAGGAAGGCTGCTGGGCTGTGTCCAGCTTCAGCAAACATGGACTTGTGCCTCCTTTGTGGGGGCTTTGAACAGGGTTTCTCTGGCACACCTGAACCTGTGGGGGCACCTGACCCCAGCCCAGCCAAGGTGAGGGATGAGCAGGTTACAAGGACATTTGGAACAGGATCCCCAGGAAAGCGGTCACAGCACCAAGCCTGAGGGAGTTCGAGAAGTGTTTGGACAATGCTCCTGGGGACTCGTCCTGTGCAGGGCCAGGGGTTGGACTTGATGACCCTTGTGGGTCCCTTCCAACTCAGGATATCCAATGATTCCATGATTCCATGGTTTGATCTCTCTTTTCCTAGCAGGACTAAAACCAGACTGCAAATCTTCAGAGTCACTGGCAGATCTCCTCCCAGCTTCAGCAGCCTCAGGATTTTGCATCATTGCTGGGTAATCTGCCCAAAACGATTCTGGGAGGAAGTATTAAGAAAGAGGATCCTGTAGATGACCAGTGAGTGGCCAGCCATCACATGTGAGTCTCTGGATGCTCTTATTCACCATCTGTATTAACTCTAGATGTGCACAGACTGAAAAATATATTTGAGGAGCATCTACTGGCCTGACAAAGTGAAGTAATTTCCCCCAGACTTCCCATTTTGAATGATTTGTTCCTGTCTTTCTGGACATAGCTCCTTTTTTGCAGAACCTGTGGGACTGAAGTTGGAAGGGAGGAGACACGGGGCAGCTTGATGGAATGGTGTGTATTAGCATTTTTTTGCTATTCCAGGGTGCAGCTGACTGGAAATATCACTCTCACCACTTCGAGGGCAGAAGCTCATGAGAGAGCAGGGAACCTTGGCAGTCCCCATCCCGAGCAATGGAAGGAGTGCCAGCACTGTGTGATGTGGGAATGGCATGGCAGGGTGGGCTGTGCCCCACATAGTGCCTAAACCCAGCTCTGAGCACGAGACTGTGCCACCAGACCCAGCCCTGGGACTGAGCAAGGTCCGTGCCACCAAGAGCTCTGTGCAGAGCATGTTTGGAGCCAGTGGCTTCATAAATCATAGAATCATTAAGGTGGGGAAAGACCTCTAAGATCATTAAGTCCTGCCTTAACCCAGCACTGCCAAGTCTGCCACTAAACCACGTCCCTAAATGCCACATTCATGGGGTTTTTTTAACACTTCCAGGGATGGTGATTCTACCACTTCTCTGGGCAGCCTCTTCCAGTGCCTGACCACCCTTTCAGTGAAGAAAGTTTTCCTATATCCAATCTAAACCTCCCCTGGCACAACTTGAGGCCATTTCCTGTCATTCTGTCACTTGTCACCTGGGAGAAGAGACTGGCTTCAATCTCTTTTCAGGGGTTGTACAGAGTGATAAAGGTTCCCCCCTGAGCCTCCTCTTCTCTTGGGTTTGCACTTGGGAACAGTGTGGATGCTCTTGGCAGGGGCACTGCACAACCAAAAAGTTGGATCCAGAGGGAAGTAGCAGCTGCTGATTCATGTTGGGACACAGCTCTGAGGGACAGGATGAATTCTGCTTTGGGAGTGTGGGCTGTGTTTGGGCTTTGGATTTTACCTAGTCATGCCTGGTTTTCCTCTTAGCTGGTGTCAGGATCAGTGTGAGGATGGTTCTGCATTCACAGGCTGCAAACCCATCTTTCCCGCTTGGTAAAACCCCCAAATCTTCCATGGTTTGTGACAAAGGGTGTTTCAGAGGGCATCTCACTTGCCATAAGATACGTTTCACTGGAAAAGTCTTTGGTTTTGATGTGAAGGATCAAGAACTGGCAAATCCACCCCTTCCCGTTACTGACTTGTTTTAATGTTTTATTATCCATATTGTTTAAACATGTGCCTAATTTTTCTTTTGAACTTATTTGGTTTCCTAAACACAAGTTTGAGCCGTGCTGTCAGACATTAAATCTCTCCTGCAGACACTCCGGAGGTCTGTGCTGACCTCACCTCACTCTTCCTTTGCCTGCAGACAGCCGACCACTGGGGCGGAACAGCCGATTTATCCTGATGTAAATCAAAGCACAAACATAGCCCCAACCTATTTTTATTTGGCCAAGAGAGATTATTGAGTACAAGTGCGATTACGTGAATGCAGTGGGTGACCCGTGTGAAATCTGGGCTGCTGAGAGGCACAGATAATCCTGCATGATGCTGTTATGGTATCACAGTCACAGCATGACCCGTGGTGGGCACAGAGCCAGTGCAGGTACCAGGGAGGGTCACTGTGCAAACACACACAAGCACGGGGAGCTCTGGTACTCTCAGCTTTCTGTGCTGAGCCCAGAAAAGGTCTGGATGGGGAAATAGAGTCACTGTCCACACTGCCATGTTTGTGCCTCTGCTTTTGGACTTGTATCCCTATGGCTTGCACTCTCCCCAGGTTCATGTAGCTCAGTTTTGCCCTCCATCAAGCTGTGTTGCACTCCTCAACTTCCTCTTTACCAGCTGAGGAGCCAGGGAGCATCCTGAATAAAAGCTAAGAGCAGGACACCTGCCAGAGAATTGCAATTTTGCCTCAAGTAGGTGGGTATGAGCCAGATTTGCCCTGTGTTAAATCTTGACTTTTCATCGTACATTCAGCACTGTCAGCTAACCCTTTTTTTATTTCTTATTTCTTATTTCTTATTTCTTATTTCTTATTTCTTATTTCTTATTTCTTATTTCTCATTTCTTTCTTATTTCTTATTTTATATTTTGTTGTTTTGAAAACCTGAGACTACCCATGGCTCTGCTGTGGTTTTCTCCAACAGCACCTGCCACAGAGGGGGTTGACTGCCAAGAAGAATAAAAACGATGATCCCAAAGCCTCTAGCTGTGCTGGCTTTCCATCCTTGCCCTGCAAGGATCTACCCCTTTGCATTGCAGGAGAGGTGGTTAAGAGGCAGCTATCTCTGGTTCCTGCAGCTCATGTGGAAAGCTCACTGTGCACCCACTCTTATCTAAATATGCCTAAGCCCCAGCATGCTGCTTCAGCTCTGCTGGCTTTACACTTCAGGCTGTTTTGAAAGTGAATTTGTAAAGCCATTAACATTATTTAAACAGTTTAGCCACAGAATTACCCGGTGGTGCAATCCAGCTGCCAGAAGCAGAGACACAGGGCTCCTTTGCGCTGCGGATCAAACAAAACTTGGCCAGAGCACGTGGGCCCTGGAGGATGCCAAAACCAGGGGTGATGGAGGGGAGCGAGAGCTCGCTGGCTTTCCTCTTGGCAGGAAATCTCATCAAGTGTTGGGTTGTAATTTTTTTTTTTATGAGCTGGTTTGGGTCCAAATCGGACCAAAACCAGGTTTGTTTCCCCCTGAAGCTTCTGGAAGGCTGGAAGGCATCAGGCTCCTGGTTGTCCTGATGCAGCTGGCTTCCCAGGGAGCACATTTCAGCTGGTGGGTCCAGGACTCGGGTTAGGGACATGTGGGGAGATCAGGGTTTGCAGACAGAGCTTCCCACACCCTGGATCTCGTGGCATACCTCTCCTCCTCTTGGGCAACATCCCCCCAGCTCCTGGTTTCCCCCATGCTGAAGCAGTCTTTTTACAGGGCAGAAAGTGTTCAGGGGAAACATGCTCAATAATTTGGGGAAAAACTCTGGAAACCGAGCCTTTTCAGACAGTTGCAGATAATCAGTTCCTCCAGGCTGAACATGTGATAAGGGTGATGGGGGTGGTGAGGCCCTGGCACAGGTTTTCCAGTGAAGCTGTGGCTGCCCCATCCCTGGAAGTGTTCAAGACCAGGCTGGATGGAGCTCTGAGCAACCTGGTCTAGTGGAAGGTGTCCCTGCCCATGGCAGGGGTTTGGAACTGGTTCGTCTTTAGGTTGCTTTCCAGCCCAAATAATTCTGTACTCTGTGATTCCAGGACATGCTCCTTGTCCCAGTGCAACTATAATAAAATGGATAAAGCATACAGGAGTGGAGAAACTGAGGCACAGACACCTCAGATGACATCTCTGAGACTTAAAGGGGGTTTCCTACAAAAGTCAAGCTTTCCTCCTGCAGACCCCATGGTACGTGACATTCAAGGCAAGATCTTTCATATTCTGATTAATACACATGAGAGCAACTGGTTAAAAACAAACTAAAGTCGAGTTGTCGATCTTGTTGAGGCGTCTGAATCGGGATTGCTTTTTCTTACTTGTCTTTTTCTCTTGGCTGCTCTCTTAGGACAAGCCCTGAAATTTGTCTTAGTTGGGAATAAAACATTATCTTACGTACCAGTATTCTTCCTTTTGAGTGCATTGCCTTTCTTGGCTATTTAATTTCATTCCTCTGAAACTTTCAGCCGTGCAGCCGGGAGAAACAACGGGTTCTGTTTTACATTTAGAGTGAGTGTTAAAAGCTGGAACACGGAAAGCGGCAGCAGCTGCTGGAAGGGCTCAGACCATCAGCTCCCTCTGCTGACGTGCAACGGGGAGAAGCAGCGCAGCCCAATTTTGGGATTTCAGGAAAAGTGAGGGCTGAAAGGACGTAGGGCAATGTTACTCCAGCAGCACAAAACTGGAGACTCGGGATGACTCTCCACAGCCCCTGCCAATTCAAGAACTAGAGGGCACCAAAAGAAATTACTGAGAGCCACGTTCAAGAAAAAAGAGGTGGTTGTTCACACGTTGTGCCATAAAATCTGTGGAGTGCCTTGCTGCAGGAGGTTGTGGATATGCAAAGTTTGTGCGCACTCCAAAAGAGACTGGAAGAGTCTGGAAGAAAAATTCACTGAAGACTATGAAATGCAAAGATCCCTTTCCTTACCTGGGAAATTCCCGACCCACAGGCTGCTGAATGCGGGGAAGTGTTTCAAGGAAATATTGTTATGTATTTGTTCTAAGCCTATGTTCTTTCTTGGGCGTCCACTGTTGGAGGCAGGATGCTGACTCACACAACTTGTTCTCCTGCTGGTCCCAGGGGATGGCTGAAGGGTCCAGGAGAGGTGATGTACGTAGGGCTTGGTGCACCGGAGCCAGGGAACGAAAACATCTTGGATGGAGTCAAAGAAAGCCTTATTTTAGTGGGAAAATGGATGCAGTTAGGTTCTGTTGTTGTCTCAGCCTCCATGCTGAAGGAACTGTCAGTGTGGAGACATCTGCACTGAATGGAGACATTGAAATAGCCCTGAGGACCCAGACCTGGGGTTCAGACACAGCCTGGTGACTCAGGGTTTTCTTCTGAATTCTTATTTTTGAGCTGCTATTGGAAACAGGCTGACATGACTGACATTCAAATGTAGCCTGTTAGGATGAAGAAACTCATATCAAACAGGGTGATCATAATTTGCATGGACGTTCCACCATCACCGGTGAAGTCACTGCAAAGACTAGGTGGGAAATGGTGCATAAATAGTAGGAAGCCCAAAATATAATGAATGTTTCTGAAAATCAAGAGGTTGCACTGATACAGCATGACATTGAGCTGGAGAATGGTGATTCTTTTGAGGTGTCTCCTCAGAGCTTTCAGGAGAAATGCTGCTCTGGCACCCTTGAGAGCGGAAGGCTTGGTTTTTCTCAGACCTCACAGAAAAAATGGCACGGTTGCCTAACACCATTTCCAAACTTTGTGGAATCATTTAGGTGAACACAAAGCAAACACAACACTTACCTTTCCTGAGGACAGATCTGTGCCTGATTTGTCAATGTCATTAACCCTTGTGGAGTATTTGTGGATGGGATTTTAAATTGCTGAAACATTCCTCATTTGAGGTGGATCCTGTGTCTTACCTAACCAGCCTCATGTGGGTGACTTAGATACCCTTGGACACCTTCCTAGGTGTCTCCTTTCAGGCAAGTAAATCCACCCCCAGCTGGGTATCTACTGGACGTTGGGCTGGACTGAGTCCTGGGGTTGCTGACTGTGACTTCAGTGCCTGTAGTGGAAATTCAGGCACCAAATTTACATGGGAGCACCTAAACATGAGTGTCCTCATCTGGAGGGAGTCTCGACCTGCACTGCCTCCTAGGTGCCATTCATGCAAACCGTTTCATCCTGTTTCCATTCCTCTCAGGCGAGCTCAGGAGAGAACAAACATTTGTTTGTTACTCAGGATAACGAAACCATTCTCTACATGTAAACCCTTGGCCACATCACACAGATTTCTTTTGTATACTGCATTTTGCAAAGTGAGGGATGATGAGGAAGGGCTGGCCTGGAGTACAATTTTCTTGGGGCTTTTCTGTCCATTGACGAAAATGGTGGTACTTGTGACAATATGGGTCATCGATTAGGTCTCTGTGGCCTTTCCAGGCTCTGTTCCATTTTCCAAAGATCCCTCTGTCCAGAAGGACAAGAGCTTGTTTTGCTCTCAGAGCAGGCAAGGTAACTGTTCAAGGAAGAATTTGACATTTTTGTCATGGTTGGCCCCAGCGTTCCTTTGTTTATTTATGGTGACATCAACTGTGACGATGGCTTACAGAAAGTTGTGCAGCTCTGGAACTACATTTACTTTTTCCTTTGAAGAGCTCTCAGGAAAAAAATGTTATGTTCCCTGGGACATAAAGCCTTCACTTAATGGATAAGAGTTTTGTTTATACAAGAGCTGGAGATGAATGCCTGAAAAACCCATGCCCTAATCCTTCTCTTTACGGCCACAGCTCTGTAAGATGAGAGCTCATGTCACACCTGCCTCCCTCTTTCATCTTATAAAATATTTATTCCTCCTTCCTCCATAAAGGTTGTCAACACTTTCCTCCCTTAAAAAAAAAAAAAAAGGAAGAGAAAAGAAAAAGAAATTGGCATCTCTCCAAGAGAATAGTTACATCTCCAAGTCTATCGTGTTCTAATTTTCTCTGCAGGATTTTCAGAAAGGAGGTGTTGTGAACAGATGAAATGAGAAGCTATTTCTGCCCCACCAGACAAACTGCCCAAGTGATGAACTAGACAAATAAAGAATAATTACCCTTAGGGTGGGAATATAGTCCAGACCCTCCCATACCTTGGAGCACTGCATGGCACTGGCATGCCAGCAAATCCGGTTGGGTTGATAAAGCTCCAAGCAAAATGGCCTGTGGTGCACATCTGCCTGGTTCCTTCCATGGTTATCTTCTGCTTAATGTGGGGGTTCCTGGGCAGCCTGGGCTTTCTGTGGACCTTCAAGATGCTTCACAGGTGAAATGCCCAGAGCTGGAGATTCCAGGATCGTTGCCTGGCAATCTGCCTTGGAGCCTGGCCTCTGTTCCTTTTCCTGGGAAAAAAAGAATCCCGAAGAAATCTGTGTTTCGAAACAGCACCCCAAAGACCCTTCCCAGCACTATCACCTTCATCTGCACAATGTCAGCAGCATGGGGTGATGAGGACATGCACGGCCTCTGAAATCAACAAGGAATGAGCAACCACTGGATGACAATGCCGTGTGGCAATGCTGGGAGGCTCCCAGCCCCACGCCTGATTTCCCTCATCTGTCTCCTCGGTCTGGCATGATGGATTGGCAAAACCCACTGAGCATTACCTAACATGGGCCGTGTCAACCTGTGTGGCCTTCCCTCTGGGCAGAGCAGGGTTCTGATGCTCAGCAGCTCCTTGATGTACGTCCACCCTGCCGTGAACCTGCCCTGACCACCCACACACAGGCTGACGGCTCGTGGTGGTGGGGGGGAGGTTGGCTCACACAAGGCCTTTGCAGACAGAAAGCTGACGTGCAGGTACATTTATGGCAACAGTGAGTTTGCTGCCTTTCTTTGCCCTTTTTCCCTGAGGCTGCTTTCTGCTGCCACTGAAACCGCTGGGTGTTTTGCTGTCAGCTGAGATAGGAACTTGATCTTCCTTTGAAGAGGAGTAGCTTTTATTCGTGGTTAGAGGAACAGAAGCACAAAGCCACCAGGCACAGAGCAGCCCTGATTCCTTCTACCTTTGCTGCCTCTGTTCTTCTCAGGGCTCAGATTAACCGGTCTCAGTTTCTGCCCTTTGGAATTAGCCCCTTTGGTAAGGGCAAGGCATTGCATAGACTGGACTGAAGACTTGATTGTTGTGGACAGAAGGTTTATGCCTTGGCTTGGGCAGACCAGGCAGCACTGCGCACTTCCTGGGATAGCTTTCCTGTGACTGTGTTGAGAAATCTGTGCTGGTGGAAGCTTCCCATAGCCAGATCCTTTGGACAGGTACAGCACCATCATCTCCACCACTGGCAGTAGGTCCAGTCCTCCCTGAGCTCACTGCCTGCCTGGTGACCTGCTGGTCAGCCTGCCTTCCAGCTCAGCGTGAGGAAAATCCTGGGAGAAGGAGCATGCAGTTGTCTTTTCCTTATGTGGAGCCATTCCCCAGTGTGGCCCCAGCCCTTCCCATAAATGCATTTCACATTATCACTGATAACTGATCTGATTATTACGGATTAACTGTGTTGCTGAAGGGTTGTCAACTTCCAAAGCCCAGTCAGGCTGGATGGAAGCTCAGGACACGGTCCAGCTGCCAAGTGCTGAGACCGTGTGGATATGGGAAGAGGATGCCTTGCTGTTCCACCAGGAAGGACTCAGCACCTTCCAGACACAGGCCTTGGCTGGAAGGGTAGGGACAATGAATAAAACCAGAGCAGGGCAGAGGACATTCTCTTTGCTGCCTTTTTTTTCAGGCGCATGATGTGGTTCTGTCCAAGATGGACACAGATCAATCTGTATTGAAAAAGGTACAGAGAGCCAGGAATGTCACAGAATCACAGAGCAGTTTGGGTTGGAAGGGACCTCAAAAATCCCCTGGCCCATCCCCAAGTCTTTACCATCTGTCAAGGGACCAGTGTCTGCCAAGACATTTTCTTCATTCAACTTGGACATCTTCACCTCCCATCTTATTGCTCAGTGGCCTTTTGAGGCAGCCACACACTGGATCGATCCCTCACCTTCACCATGGACAGTGATCCTGTGAGGAATGGACAGGAAATGGCAAATGAAAACCAGAGAATGAATGAGAAGGAGAAAAATCACTCATTTGTACACCAAAAGGCCCCTTTATATCTCATTCTGGGGTGTCAAGGAGTGGTTTTCCTGTCTGAAGTTGGGCTGGATGAAGGTTTCATTATTGAATCATGGAGGACTGTTATGAAACAGACAGAGTAAATCCTGTCCAGGGTTCAGGACCCTCTGTGGATGAGAAAAGGCCCGGAAAAACTCTCTAGCCACTCTTGCAGCAGAAATGATAATATGCGTGCGTGCTGCTTAATGTAACTTGGAAGCTCTTATCTTTGTCAGATGCCACCGTTTTTGCTCAGCATTTTTCCACAGTGGATTCCTGGGCCTCTGGCCCAGTGGGATATGAAGGGGAAGAAATCGTCCATCAAGAATTGAAGGGCAACCCTGGTGATGACAGATTCTTGGAGCTGCCGGACACAGGGCACAGCAGGTTGGCATCAACACTGCTGCTGATTTTGTCAGTGGTGCCAGCGTGTGGGGAAGAACTTTGGATGCACTAGAAGGCCACCTTCTGCCCCCAGATGGGCATGTGAAAAAAAGGCCATTTTCTGTAAATTTCATATGATTTTTAGCATATTGAAAGCTCCACTTTTTCTGCGTTTGAAAGCTGAGTGAAAATAATTTTCAGATTCTCGGCAACTCACTCTGGAGTGGGGAGGTTGAACCACATGATCCCACCAGTGGTTCCTTCCAAATTCAACCGTTCTGTGATTCTGTGACTAAATTGATAACATCCATTAGATGGACTGGGATGTCCATCCCAGGGCATTTTTGAAGGCCAAAATTATTGCAGAAAATTTGGAAACTTCTTGTGTAAATTACCAGTTGGACAGAAAATGGTGGATTTCATGCAAATAAGTAGTTTCTCACAAAAAAAAAAATTGAACAGTCCTAAAATGTTGTCAAATGCTTTCCCCAGATTGGAAGGCATATATGAAAAAAATGAAATGAAGGCTGAGAACATAATTCAGTTAAATAACACATGCCAGGAATTTAGCCTCCTTTTCTGTTTTTAATTTGTCCTCTAGGGGATGAAGGTTTTCTTGATTGTACATATTATGGGATATTATTTTTCATCTTGTGGTGGTAAACATTTCTCAGTTAGTGACAGTTTCATGTCTGGTTAACTTTTTGCAGGGTACACAGATTAAACAAAGTTTTTGATCTTTGTTGAGATTAATGACATTTAGGATGAGGCTGCACCACGAAAATTAACCCTCCTGAATTATTTTTGAATGTTCACTCAATGTGTGCTTTACACACCAGTTTTCCTGACAGAAAAGCCATCCACTGGCATTCTCACAATAAACTCAGCAAAGGGGAGACCCGAGAGAGGCAGATTCACTTCTTCCTTTGCACAAATATTTGCAAAATAAGGGTGTGGGATATTTTTTTTTTCTTCCTTGACATCTTTGCCCATCTCTCTAGCATTGGCACCCTCGATTTAACCAAGTCGGCCCACATTTCTGAGTCAGACAGCTGGGAAAAACATAGAAGTGAAAGCAATTCACATATTGCTGGAAAAATCACATCGTTAAATGCCAAGAGGTTCTGACTGAAAGGATTGAGAAAGAGGCAAATACCAGTAATTGGCCCCGACACAAACTTATTTATAGCAAAGCCTAAGCAGGGTGAAGTCTGGTCCTCTGGGTTCACCTCTCAGGATCAGGCCCTGGGTCTCCTGGGATTTCATTTCTCAGAGAACCACAGGGATGGCAGATGGGAAAGACTTGTTAGGTCATCCTGTCCACATGCCCCGGCAGGAGCGGGACGAGATTGTCTCTTTGCTTCGTTCTCAAGCGCCTCATCCAGATTTAAACAGCTCCAGCAAGAAGACTGTTATTGCAAGAAAATTCCACTGCCTACATGTCCTTCTGCAAAACCACTTTTTTAAGGCTCTTGACGTCCGTTTGTTAATTTTGTCCGAATTGCATCACAAAAGAGAAAAGTGAGAGTATTCAACGTGACCCTGGGCAGCTCAATCTATACGATGACTTAAAAATAGAATTCGAGCAGATATCACAGTGAAAGGTGGACTTGCTACAGTTAGAGTTAATATTTTTGGCTATTCTTCATTAAAGTGGTTGGATTTCTTTAAATTTAAACCTCAAGTAATTTCCTAGTGTTTGCAGTGTTGGGTTTTTTTTGGCACCTGCACTCTGTAAATTGCTTACCTGAAAATTGCTGATAAGTTTTCAACCTTGACTTCATCTGGGTTTAAGTTATTTTTAATCTGTGGTTTTATCTCCTGTTTCCAGGCTGTCTGAAATAACCACTTTTATTAGCTATGTGGTATATTATGCATGCTTGGCCCTTGGTTGGGTAGGAGAGGTTGCACAGATGTCCGTGTAAAATCAAGGGCAGGCACATAGAAGTCCTACTGTAGCAATTGGAAATATTTTTTTTTTAATTTTTTTTTTTTTTTTTTTGCTAAAGAGTCATGGGAAAATACCAATTCAGCAAACACTAAATTCTTCATTTGAAAAAAAAAACCTGGGTTAAAAGTGATTTTACTGAGTCCAAGGTTAGGCTTCAGTGGAAACTGGCCAGGATTATGGGCCAGGAACTCTGGAACCTGCCAGTTTTGGAGCCCCGGGTGAGTTCACAGAGGGATTAACCCCAGGAGCAGGGGAACGTGGGCCCTGCCCGTGGCACTGCAATGCAGTTGGTATCAATTTCTGATGAGAAACTGATAAGATGCCAACTCTGGTGGGTGTGCACCACGATTGGAAAGTTTCCAGTTTGTAGGAAACTAAAAATGAGCCATTTACTGATTTGAATCCAATTTGGACAGGAAATTTTTTTCCTGTCAACTTGGGAACTGCACTCTCCTGCCAATTACAGTCACAATTGTGTCATTTTGTCTGTGAAACTCTCAGTCCCACGAATGCAAATGAAAAAACCTGTGCAACTTTAGTCTCTTTGTTTAGTTTGCAATACAAATGAAATTCATCTCTCTGGAGATGTGCTGCTTCATTTTCCAGGTGTTTACGAGCTGCTGTACCACCTTCCCTTCCGTGCTTGTGAAAAAAACCCTGAGAAATTATTTTTTCAGCATCATTTTCAAAAGAAAATTATTAAACTCTAAATCAAGTTTTTCTTTCCCTGCAAGGAATTGAATTCTATGCCAAAGCCAGCCCTCGTTCACTGTAACCCTTGTTATATGGCAGATATGCAAACACTTGAAGGAGAATCTTCCATCTTTATGGGAAGGTATTTTTGTCAGAAATAATTAACATCCGAAAAGACTCAGCTACAATACACATGGGATGGTCTGTTCTGATACTAAGAAGAGAAAAATTTAAATGATGGGCTTATCTTTCATGCTTAACTGTTGGAGGCCTGCAGTAAAGTGAAATGAATTTTGCTTTCTCTCTCATTAGTGCAGCAGTGGTTGTTTTCTAGTTGGCTTTCATTCTACTGAAAAATGGAAATCTACTGAAAGAGAAGGGCATGGGGTGGTAGAACAAGGGGTAAAGTGAAGGAGGGCAGCTTTAGATTAGGTATTAGCAAAACATTCTTTACTGTGAGGGTGGTGAGGCCCTGGCACAGGTTGCCCAGAGAAGCTGTGGCTGCCCCATCCCTGGAAGTGTCCAAGGCCAGCTTGGACAGGGCTTGGAGCAACCTGGGATAGTGGAAGGTGTCCCTGCCCCTGGCAGGGGGTTCAAAACTGGCTGATTTTTAAGGTCTTATCCAACTCAACCATGTAAGGATCCTATGAAACTTTGGGAAGCACTGCTCGAGTGAATCCCCACTAACCCTTGTGAGCTGCCATGAGAAGCGCAGTCAACCCTGCCTTGAGAAGGAAAGGGAAAGAGCTAAAACTGCAGCCCACAGATTTGTGCTGTGGAGAAGAAAAACGCCTGATTTTTGCCCTCTCTTTGCTGCCTGAGGAGCGGCCAAGGAAGGTCTGTTTTGCAAGGATTAAAAGGAAGATAATTTGGGGAATATAAACAGCACGAGGAGCAGAAGGTGGAGGTACAGACGGGCGCAGGCTGAGAGGTGTCTCGGAGTTTCTAAAACCAGGGCTGGGTGTTGGCGGGTGGGAAGCCAGGAAAACAACTTTGGAGGAGGACAAGCAGAGGGATGGAACTTTTCTGGAGACAGAGGCCAGCAGAGAACAGGTCTGCTGGTCACAGCAGCTGGGAACTGCTGTGAAAGGTGAGTTCCAGTTGCTGCTTTTGCGAGCAAACACGGAGCGAAGTCCCTGGCTGCCACACTGACTCCTGGTCCCATGAGGAATTGTCCTACAAAGCTCTATGGTTTGAGCCATGCTCAGGCCAGAAGGGCAGCAGATGTGATGCCAACTCACCTGCACAGGCCACTGGTGCCTGCAAGAGTGCATTTGCCTGAGTCAGGGAACTTCCTCCTGCCCTGAGCTCAGTGGGAATGACCAGGGCACATCTGTGCTGCTGAACTCTCCTTACATCCAAGACGAGGTGGTGGTATGGAAGTTGCCTGGTGGGAAAGCCTGGGGTTAACTCCTGATTTTTGTGTTAGGGAATCATTTGGGAGAGTGCTGGCTGTGCCAGTGGTTTAACAGCATACAAGATGACATTCCAGTGTGATCCCAGGAGTATTCCCCTGCTGACATAGATATAGTGACTGTTGGGCTTGGGTTAAGAACAGAAGCAGGATCAGCTCTGCTTGGCTGAGCTCTGGTGGGTTTGATGAAGATCCTTCTCTAACAGAGTCCCTTTCTAGTTACTCAAAGGTGGTAGAAAACCAGCATCAGTTACATCAGGTGTGCAATGTGGGATTATTCTGTGAGCTGCAAAGCTCACAGGGTGCAAGCAAGGAGAGCCAGCTGCCTTTCCTGGCTCTGGAGCTTTTCCCATTCCTAATGAGATGCTGCTGGTATGGGGCTGTGAGGCAAGGTGCTGGGTCTGGGAATGGATGAGTTTTCCTCTGGAACTGACTTCGTAGCATGATGCCTTTTAAATCAGTCACGAAGGACTGCCAGGGAGAGGGGCTGGTGGGTCCCATGGTGGGGTGGGAGCAGGACAGAGCTCAGGTCTGATGGGAACAGGGTCTCACTGGGCAGTTGCAGCAGCATCTGTGTGCTTCCAGCTCAGGCCAGGGTGGATGGTGAGAAGCTGTCTAATGAACACTCTGGTCAGATGAAGATCTCAAAGGGTCATCATTTCAGTTAAATAGAGAGTTACAATGCACTGGGCTCTTCACTCGGCATATTATTATCAGCAACCGCTTCTCCTGGCAGGTTATTCAGTGTAATTTTTCCCTTGTTCTCCGTAGGTCCCCCCCAGAGAACAGACCAGCTCAAAAAAACCTGGCTCTTCTTGTTATTTTTATACAGGAGCAGCTGACAGTAAAAGTGACAAAAGAATTGATGGGGGAAGTGGTCCAGAGCGTGAAAAATCCGGTCGTAAAAGCCAGAGTGTTTGCAATAAAATATCTATACGTAAAGGGAGAGGAGGGAGGGGGAGATTAGAAGCAGGGCTGGACAGAAAGCAGAGCAACAAGTTGTGAAAACAGAGGAACAAATTGTAAATCCAGCTGTCAGGGCTACAATATCCATTGGCACCTTGGTCTCCTTTTCCTCAAGGGAGCTCACGTCCATGCCAGTGTCTACCATGGGGCAGTGGCTGGACCCATAGGGTTGATAAGATGCCATAAGGTGAAAGAATGGGTTTGGAGCCTCCCAGGGTCGTGGGCAGAGCCAGAAAAACCCTCTGCCGCTGTATATCTGCTACAAAGGGTCTTTCTCCTGATGATGAACAGGATTGCTGCAGGGATTTGGGATTGGGAAGATGGTCTGGGCTGCAGAGCAGGGCAGCAAACTGCACTGCAGGGTCAGCAAAAGCAAATCAGGGAGAAAAAGCTGAGTTAGTTAAATGGATAAAACAAGTGTATTGTTAAACTGGCCCAGATTTTTGGGGTTACTCTGAGCCCTTTGCTGGGTGCAAGGCTTGGGAGAAGCTGCTGTTTTCTCCAGTTCTGCCTGGGGACAAGGAAGGGATCAGAAGGAGGAAGAAGAGATACCAGCCCAAAGGGAGGAGAAATGTTTTTTTCACGTGCATCAAAGAATAAATCAGGTGGCATTAGACAACAACCTCCTGGTGAGGTTTCTTTTGGTGCAATTCCTTGGAAATTGATGCTGAAAACAAAACTGAGTGTGAGGACACCTGATATCTCTCTCTAGGCTTGACCCAGTGCCCTGCTCTTCTGTTTCAGAGGTGGGAGGGGGCTCCGAAGCATGCCTAGGAAAGGAGGTGTTCTCAGAGGGCATAGTGATGATGTCTTGAGATGTCAAAATGGGAGTGAGCGCTTCCATAATCACACAGCATTGGACATCAGAGCTCGCACTGGGGAAAGTGACAGTGATTCCTGGTATCAGGCATGGGATTTTCGGTGTTTCCACTTGTGCTGGCCTGTGCTGGATCAGAGATGCATCCCTCCAGTGGGGACAGGGGAGAGAAGACTAATGGACACCAGCAAAGACCCTGCAGTGTATCTAGCCAGAAAAATGTAAAGAAAGGAAGGAAACATTTTTTTTCCCCCTCTGGCAGCCTCTTCTGAACTGCAGGATGTTTAACTCTGAAGTATGTCTCTGTTACGCTCTCATGGAGTAGCCTTGGCTGGGTGTTGGGAGCATATGGGGGACAGGAGCAGCCTGTGGCATTTCTGTCAGCATCTGGGCTCTGCAGGCGGGTGCAAGTGGCCAGCAGGGTGGGATTCACGAGTCTGGAGGCAGAAGGAAAGCTGAAATGCAGCACAGTACAGATCATGCCTCTGAGGTTGATGTTTCCCACTCTGCCTCATGTAGCTGTGGTGCTTTAGGGCACCCTCCTGCACCTATCACCCTGTGGTGAGGATGGGCCAGCTCAGGCTTAGCCTTTCCCATGCACCCGGAGTGATGCCCAGCATCACCTTCAGGCAGGCAAGACACCCAGAAGACCTCCTAGACATCAGACTCCTAGCAGAAATAAGTGTGATGAGTTCTGGGCATGCACCAGGCCTCGGTGCACCTCTGAGCCTGTCCCTGGGCCACAGCTCTGCTCCCTGGGTGAGGCTGGTCCATGGCCTGAACCCCACTGACTCACTCTGGGAAAGCCACTGGCTCGGAGGTGGATGTTGCCTCTCACCCCAAATAGCTTGGCATATGACGTCAGTTCTGCAGGGGATCTGTGCTGATCGAGCCAGCAGAGAAAGGTCTGAAATCACCTGTTTTCCACGGGCTGCCACCATCCCAGGCCAAGTCTGCGTCAACCAGTGGGAACCACAAACCTTGCCAGATGAATTGTTCTTGTTTGGAGGCAACCTTTCTCCCTCGTTGCCTCCCGAAACTGAGTCAGCTGGCATAAATCCTTCAGAGCAGGAGCAGATCTCCTCTCTACATATCATTTTCAGCTGCTGGGCTGCTGGCTGGGAATTGCTTTAGTGAAATAGGGTATCACAAGGGGTGGGAAGTGAGGAAGGCAAAGTTCTGGAGCGTTACGTCAGTACGTGATACTGATCTGTGACAGAGCCATCTGTCTTTGGAGAACCTGGGGTCAGTTCACATTATGGACATTAGAAAAGTTCATTTAGGGAATGACAGGGAAAGAAACCTCAAGATGTTTTGAGATGGTGGCAAATCCTGTAGGAAGAGATAAAGCTGTCCTGTGGGAAGGAGTGGGGGCTGCCAAGCAGGTGCTTAGTATGCACAGCATCCTTCTGCTGGCAACAGAGGGTTTCTGCCTTTATTTCTGAGGACTGGCTTTTCTTATCCTGGTTAGTTTAGAGGACTTGATTCATAACTTTCTTCAGCCACTCAAAGTCCCAGTGGCTGGTAGATCCCAAGAGGTGCACGTTGCTCATTGCTAAGTGAAGTCCATACTGTGTCAAAAACCTCCCAAACCAGCTACCAGCTCTTCTTGGGGCACTTTGCCCAAGAAATCCTCCCCTCCCTGCTGAGGGCAGTTCTGAAGGGAGAGAAGAAGTCTCAAGATCAAGGGAGAAGAGAGCAAAGTGCACAGCTTGGCGCTGGAGAAAGGCTCCTTGGCTTGCTCCCCTGCATTTGGATGGTGCTGCAGTGTCTGAACTCCGTGTGACACCTGCATGGGCTATGTGGGCACAGGACTTCAGTCAGGGTCCTGTGAACATCCAGGGATTGAAGGGAACTTCCAGCAAGTCTTGAGAGCTTTACCAGGACCCTTTGCAATGCTCCTGAGGGCATGCTGGAAATTGATGTCCTAGCAGTCAGGAAAAGACAAAGAGCACCAGATCCCTGGGAAAGGAAAATCTCAAGAGCCTCGTGGAAAACTGGGAACACAAACTGATTTACAGCAGTTGAAAACCTGTTCTCCACATCTGATTAAATATAGAATTATGTCCTTAATCCCCAGTCTTTCCTTGCCACCCTGGTCAATAAATAACTGCTAAACTCTGCCAGTGCACCTCAGCCTGCTGCCCCTTCCGTGGATCTGAAACACAGAGGGCCAGACCAAGGCAGACCCTGCCTTTGTTTTTCAGTATTTTGGGGATTTCCTGAGGTAGAAGTCGCAGCCAGATCACTGTGCTAAGTTATCCCAGTGAAATCCTCCACAATTTTTAATAAATCCTTTCTGATCTCATGTATAATGTTGGCCTTCATGACCTGCTGTGGCAATGAGTCCCACAAATTAATTACATGCATTGTGTAGAAGGAAAGCCCTTTCCTTTTGCTGATGTCAAATCCTTTGCCTGGCTGACTCTGGATACTGGTTGTGTTCCAGCATGATCAGCAGTCAGAACACATTTCTCTTCTTTTTGGCCTTATTTTGCCCTAAATGGTTCCCAATTTATGGAGCTCCACCTCAGAAAGCACAAAGCACACGGTGCTTTTATTTCCAAAAATCTGGAACCTTCATTCATGATAAAGATTGGCTTTGTCTGCCATCTGAGATAATTTAGGCTGAATGGGAGAAACTGAGAAATAGTGTCCTAGAAATCAAGGAATTTATGTGGAGCATTCACAGGAGAATGATGGTTTAATCGCTGAAGTTTTTAAGTCTACAAGTAATTGTTTATTTTAGCCTATCTTTATCCAATGAATAAATAACACTGGGAGGAAGGAAGTCTTTATTAAGGATTCAGCCTCCTTTCCCTGTTCAGTTGAAGAATTTAGAGATTGCAATAAATATGCCTTTGAATCCAGAAAAGGCTTTTCAGCAGAACAAAGGCAGGCCAATACTAACACTCCTAATCAGGGAAAGACAGACATATTAAAGTCATCAATCCAAAGCCTTTCATGCCTTGTTTCTACATCAAAAATATTTCTGGGTATAACCTGAAAGCCCAAACATCTTGATAATGAAACAAGTCTGCCATGAGTGTCCTTTTTGAGTAAATATTAGCAATTTTGTCCAGATCTGACTGGAATGTTTTCCGATTCATTTTTTTTTCTCATAAAAAGTGGTGATATAATTGAAACTGAAACTTTACATGGGAACATACCCATTTCAATGAAACCTCAGTTGAGAAAAGTTTCTCAGGTCCCAGTCTGAATTTGGGGCCAAAACCAGAGAGGCAGGCGGTTGGTGTGCAATTTTATCTGAGCCTGGAGGATGTGGAAATCCCACAGCACAAGGATCACAGCGGCTGAAATCCCTGCTGCTGTGAATATCAGCTTTTAGAAAGTGGAGCAAGGCAGACCTGGCAGCAGAGAGTCTTTGCAGTGATGAAGATTGACCGTGTACTGAGTTCTGTCATCTTGACTGGGCAAGGCTCTGAGTCCAGCTTTGGGAAAGGCTGGTAGCCTTCCAGCCCGTAGGATTCTGCAATAACAGGGGTAAATATGGTTCCACCTGTGGCAGAGGTTGCAAGCTGGGTGGCTGGATTGGTTGAGGGTAGAACAGAGATGTCAACTCTGGCAAGTGACCTGTCCATGGGCTGGGCAAACCAAAGTAACCTGTAACAATAATCAAATATATATATATATCAAAATAACCGAAGTAATGACAATCTGTCCCATTCTCTCTAATTTCCTGGGGAAAAAAAATGCTGATTTCTCTTTTTTTTTCCTCAGTCAGAGGTTCTGAGAATAAGGAAATTGTGGTATTACCCACTCAATTGAATAGCAGGAAGAGATGACCCTGTGCAGTACCCACCTCCAAGTGCCTGAGTCCTGCTCTCTGTGCCTTCCCTGAGCTCTTCCCGTGGTCAGATGTTGCTTATCCTGTCATGCAGGGGATTGACACCACCTGCAAAAACATCTGTTTGACTGAAGAGATCAGCTGGGTCATGGCTGCATTCCTTGAGGACTTCCAGAAGAGAAAGGTGGATGAATTCCCAGTGAGCTCTGTCACCGATTTATGTAGCTTGGATCCATGGCTGCTAAACAATGAGTGATCAGGGTTTGTTTGACAGCCCTGGTCTAAACCTTTGCACATGTTAATGTTAGGACATATTTTGGTTCTGATGCAGAATTCCCCTGGATCAGGCTGTGCTTGCAGGGGCAAGTGGGGAAATTTTAACTGGCTGTGACCTGGGCTTTTAAGCCATGGCAGTGTAGAGCAGGTGGTTATTACTGCAGCAGAAATGGCAAATGTCACGCCCCAGTGAGGCCAGACTGGTTTCCTCAACCCTGCCACCTTCTCCCTGCCTCCTCCCAGAGCCTTCCTTCACCTCTGCACAGGAGGGAGACCAGGTTCCCATCTGAACAGGTAAATCCCATTCACAGTCTTGTTCAGGTAGAAATAATACGTAAAAACTGCTGGACAGAGATGGGCCAGGCTGGAAAGTTGCATCTTTCAACCAACTTTCAGCCTGTGCATCCCCAGTGTGATAATGGGGCCGGTCCCATCTTGCTGGCTGCTGCTTTTCAGACCAGCACGTCAGAGGCCCGTGCAGAAACAGCTCAGTTTTCCCAGAGAATGTCCTGACAGGTCTGTTTTGTGTCCAGCTCTGCTCATCATGCTGTTTTGTGTCCATGCAGGTGTTTCTGTGTGCAGCCCACAGCCCTGCTCCTGCTGCATCCCAGTCCAAGCCCAAGTATTGGCAGGAGATGAGTTACAGAGCTCATGGCACGAGCTCTGCCTCCCCCCCTTTGGGTTGCAGGGCTGTGATCCCACCTGGACAGAGATAAGTTGGTATCTGCAGGATCTGTCCTGTCGCCCTGCCAGCACTTCCCATCCAAGAATGAGCTTTGTAAATCCAATTGCCCTTTACTGAGCGGCTCCCTGGCAGATTCTGGGCACTGGGAACACACATCAGGGTGGTGAAAATGCTCGTGGCCAGGCAGACTGGGGTGGCTGCAGTCTGCCTCAGAGGGGGGCCCTTGGGAGCTGCTGGAGGGGAGCCCCCAAAAACTCAGAGACAACAAAACCTGCTTAACATCCCTGCAAAGTCAGTGCTGCAGCATGTGAGGCATCAGGGATCAGAGATGTGCATTTATCAGGGCTCTGTGCAAGCTGCTTTTAGCCCGCTGAGGTGGGAATACCTACACATCTGTATGAGGTCAGGGTGGTCACGGCCTGACAAGAACTCAGGGAGCATTTAGACAATGCTCTCAGGCACATGGTGGGATCCTTGGGGCTGTCCTGTGCAGGGCCAGGAGCTGGATTTGATGAACCTTGTGTGTCTCTTCCAGCTCAGGATACGCTCTGATTCTGGTTCTCCTGGGCCAGTGGACAGGACACTTTCTTGATGGCTCGTGCTGCTCAGCCCTGACCTTGCTCTTGTCACCTTCCATCCCCCTCTGCTCTGACCCCTTTTATCCAGCCCTGCTTCAATCCCTGTAAATGTTTCCTTGTCCTGAACACAGGGAAGGCTGTTTTCTCTCCTTTCTGTCTGTTCCTCACAGGATAACAGCAAGATACAGCAGTGAATTCCTATGGGAGCACACCTTAGCAGGGAATATTGCAGTGGGACACCTGCCCGGCTCAGGGATTCCAGCAGGCATCAGCAATTAACGCACAAAACGCCCCAAACCAAACAATCCAGGGACACCTCGGGGTTTGCCTTTTCGGAGATGAAGCTGGAAATGGGCTGGCATCGCCACCTGGTGCAAGTTCCCAGAATTAACCGAGCAGCTCCAGCATGGAAACACCTGTCTGGGACTGAAAAACTGACCAGAACAATGGTGGCATTGCTGGCCCCAGCCCAGCACTGCTGGACTGAGTGGCTCAGGGAGAGACGACCTTCATCCTCAGAGTTTTCAGCCTGATTCTCCCCGCAGAAATATTTGGGCATCAAAGAGCAAGTTGATGAGTGCTGGGATAGAGGAAAGAAAAGAAGTGGGCAGTGGAGGCTGGGCCCCTGCTTTTCATAGGGAGCATCTGAGTCTATGGGGTTGCTAAAACTTGGCTAACTTATCTTTAAGATAGATGACCTTTTTTTATTTAAGATGGAGGGCTGAGTTCACACCAGAAAAGAAACAGTTTTATTTTCTATTCATGGGGGCAAATAGCTACAGAAGTTGCTATATAATATAACTCAGTAGCCAAATAGCCAAATTTTTATTTTCCTCACTCTCAGTGCTTTCATCTGCTTCTTGTCTGGCTAAGGAGAAAGCAAAACTGTGTTTGCAGGCACCACCAACACGGCTCAGCCGAAATAAGGAGTTTTCTGGGACTCTGTGTGTGTCATGGCACAAAGTTAAAAGCAAATGTTTGGCACTAACCTTATTCAAATGAAGATATTTCATTTGAGTTTTCCGGGAAGAAAATCGACAAACAAAAAAATTGGAATTATTTGAGCAAAACCACAGCTTTTTCTCACAGCGAAACTTGATTTTGCAAAACTCGCCCTTCCTGCTGAGCAATTGTTCCTGCAGACAATTCCTGCAGCCCTTTCAGAAAGGCAGGGGATCACCAGCTGGCACGTCCTGGGCTGCATGTAGTCAGTTAGTTCAAACCAATTAGGCAATTATTGGGTGTTACTAAACTGGAGTTAATTTCAATAAATTGGAAACAGCTGAGGAATTCGGCATCAGAAAAGCAAATCAAAAGGATTTCCCAAACCACCTACTTTCCTCTCTGCATCCCTTTCAGAAAACTTACCTGTGATGTTGGCCCTGGCCTTGTGACAGTGAAAGAACATCGTCACCTTCCCAGGCAGGGACTCACGGAGGTGTCTGACCCCATCACAGAATGAAGAAGAAAAGCCTGTCCTGACTCCTCTCTGGAGGGGTGGATCAGTTGTCCAGATTGCTCCAGCAGAGACGCAAAACCAGCCAGATTATTTGGGGAGCAGACTGGGATCCTAATGATGGGCCCCCATCTGAACATTGCTCTAAGAAAATTTTCCCTCTGAAACGTTCCTGCCCCTGATGTGGAATTCTTTCCAAACAGGAGCTGGAGCAATCAAAACCAGAAACGAGACTTGGAAACGGGGCTATCCCTAACTTTACAGTGCAAGGCACTAAATGGGATAAGTTTTTTCCAGGTTTCTGGGGGCTTACAGAGGGTTATGAAGTTTCCTAAACATCTGGTACTGTTCAAGATACCCCAGGATACCCCACATACTTATGGAAGGCCACTAAACCCTTAGGACACCCATATCCTCTTGTGGCACCTGGAGGTTGATGTTTCAGACCCCATCTGCTCTGAAAAAGCTGTGTTAGGATGCTAAGTTGCACCCTTAGCACAAAGTAAAGCACAAGTAGACAATTCCATAGCCAATCCTAGAATATCCTGATTTGGAAGGGACCCACAAGGATCCTTGAGTCCAACTCCTGTCCTTCACAGGACAGTCCCAGCAATCACACCATGAATCCCCAGTCAAACCCTCTTCTGCTCTGTGCACTCCTGGATACCCCACATCGTGCTGGACTTGGTCTGGAGCCTGGGAAGGTGCAGAATTGTTCTGGTGGGACTGGAGAAGAAAGCACCCAAAAAGAAGTTCTGGGTTTGTGCCCCTGTAAGGAGTGATCTGAAATGCAGAGAGGTTGAGCTGGAGCAGCAGACAAGCACACGGCTCTTTCCCAGCACTGACTTCGCTCAGAGTCTTCAGCCAGCCATGTGAACAAATCCTACAAGGTCCCAAACATCCTCATCTTCCTTCTGATCAGCTGAGAAGCAATCACTGAGATTTATTTGAACTGAAGTCCGTAGTGGCAGACACAGGTGACCAGGATGCTGAATATCCTGTTTCAGGAAAAAAACCCCAACCCTGTTGGATCCAACAACCTGGTCTTGAACAGGGTCCTTCACCATTCCATAACACACTGGGTGGCAAAATGGCTGTTGAATGTAGCAGCAAGGATTTGAATGGTTCTGAAGAGGGATTTTTGACAAGGGCATACAGGCACAAGGGGAGTGGCTTTAGGCTGAAGGAGGGCAGATTTAGATTAGGTGTGAGGGAGAAATTCTTCCATGTGAGAGTGGTGAGGCCCTGGCACAGGCTGCCCAGAGAAGCTGTGGCTGCCCCATCCCTGGAAGTGTCCAAGGCCAGGTTGGACGGGGCTTGGAGCAACCTGGGATAGTGGAAGGTGTCCCTGCCCATGGCTGGGGGTTGCAACAAGATGATCTTTCACGTTTCCCAACCCAAAATATTCTGTGCTTCCATGAAGGATTTGATCAAGTCAATATGTGACTGAAGACAGAAACCTTTGTCTGGTCCCAGTGTATTAATTTTCAAGGGGGAGTCACTAGGGAAAAGCCATGAAGGTTTGTGGTGTAAGTGGCCACTAAATATATTCCAGCACAAAGCTGACAACAGCTAGGGCCACATGTGATATGCCTCTGGAATCCTAGCAGGGTTGATTTATCTTGGTGTTAGGCCTAATATACTTAAAAGCCCTTTATAAATAACCCAGGACCTTTTGCACTTGCTGTTTTACAGACTTGCTTTGTTTATTTGACTGGTTGAGCTGGGCCTGTAATTTTTAATGAAAATAAACTCCTTGTCAAGGATCTTTTCCTTTTGGGACCTTCCAAAGGACACATAGAGCAGTTCTATGCTTCTTCCATGCTTCCCAGCAGTCCCATTAGTTTTTATCTCTTTGCCTTATGAAAGGCAAGGCCTGGGGGAAGGTTGACTGAGCCCCCGTGGGTTGTGCTTCTTCAGGCCCTCAAAGCTGAATCATAAAAATCATAGAATCACAGAAAGGTTTTGGTTGGAAGGGATCTTAAAGACCATCCAGTTCCCTGCCATGGGCAGAGACACCTTCCACTAGCCCAGGTCGCTCCAAGCCCCATCCAGCCTGGCCTTGAACACTTCCAGGGATGGGGCATCCACAGCTTCTCTGGGCATGGAGTCTTCTAATTTTGGGTTTGGTTTTTCTGAGGGGTAGGCACTCAATGTGCAAGCTGAGCTCAAGTTCACCCCAAAGGACCAAGAGGCATCCACAGAGGAGGATGGCTGAGAGGCAGACAGGTGTCCTTGGTCATGGTTTGGAGAGGGGGTAGGAGGGTAAATCCCATCTGTCCCCTTGTTACTTTATCTTCCCCTGGGTATTTTGGGCTGCAGAGTCATCATGGCCTGAGCTGTCACCACAAGGCTGGGGCAGGAAGGGGGGCAGTGGACAGCTTTGTTCTGTGAAGAGAGGGGTAGAGAGCTGCCTCCTGCCCTGCTCTTACCACCACGGTCACCACATCTCACAGGCATTGTGCCAAGGGAAGGGTGATACAACCACAGAATCACGGGATATCCTGAGTAGGAAGGGACCCACAGGGATCATCGAGCCCAGCTCCTGGCTCTGCACAGGACACCCCAACAATCCCACCGTGTTCCTGAGGGCGTTGTCCAAATTCATCTTAAGCTCTGTCAGCCTTGGTGCTGTGACCACGGTCCTGGGGAGCCTGTTCAGTGCCTCACCACCCTGTGGGTGAAGAACCTTTTCCTGATATCCAACCTAAACCTCCCCTGACACAGCTCCAGCCATTCCCTCGGGTCCTGTCACTGGGCACCAGAAAGAAGAAATCAGTTAATAGGAGGAACTATGTTTGCTACATCTTCATTTATCACTCTGTTTTTATTCTCTTCTGCCCTCTGAACTTCAGGTATTCTCCATCTGGGATGAGTTGGCTCATTTTTTTGCTATTCAGCTGTTTTCCCCCTGTAGTTTGCTTATCTCTGGCACCAGCACTTCTCTTCTAACAGATCCCCGGGATCAGCAGAGGGAGTGCAAGAGCAAGGAAAAGAGAAATGCACACACTGAACGTAAGGTGGTTTGATCTGAGGTGCTCCGTGAGCCTGGCTCAGGGAGGAATGAGCCCTCTGGAGAAGAGACCCTTCTGGCCCCCTGCTGAGTGAGTCCTTCTGCATTTTCACACAAAAAAGGGACATCAGACGTTCTCAGTAATCTTTCTTCTCCTGGTGGATATGAGAAAATCTCCTGATTATCTTACAGCAGCAGCACAAAAAAGCAGATCAAATAAGTGTGAACTTAGGGTCCAGGTTAAAAGATTTTCATGCAGTTAATTTAGAAACCAACAACATTCACACCCAAACACACACAGAAAAAAAGTAGAAACTTGTGAAAATCATGTAGTCAGCTACTATTTCACCATTTCAGAGAGAACAAAAGGGATGAAGGGCTTTGTGCTAGCCAGCAACGTGACTCGGTGACCCTTGGTTTGGCAATGACAAATGTTGTCTTTGTTATCCAAAAAATCCAAGGTCCTCACATTTAGCACGTTGCACAAGGTTGCATTTAAGCGCCACTGAGGCCAAGGAGATTTGAGCACGCAGCTGAGAGTGCTCTGCTGAATCACAGCCCCAGCCTGTAAATATTTGTTAACTTAGCCCAAGAACACAGGGAACACAAATCTTATGGATCCAATGAGTGGCTGGTGTAGCAGCCAAGGCACTCGACCCTTTCTCTCATTTAACAAAAACAGAAAAAAAAGAAAAGTACTTAACTATTCAAATATCTGCCCTTCATTAATCTTTTCCCAGTAATTATTAGCCCAATAAGCAAGCATGTCATATAGCTACCTCTAAATACAAGGCATTATTCCCCATTCCATTTGCATTGGAAAACAAGCAGAGGAAATCTCCCCAAAGCATTTAAACTGTGTCATTAAGATAAAGGCCAAAAAAATCAAAGGCCTTTTCTCACATCTATCTACCTCACCACGTGATGGGACCATTTTTTCAGTGTCAGCTCCCCAAATAATGGCACAATAGTAACGAGCACAAATGACCTAAAGGGAGAAAAACCTGAGCCAACCCTCACAAGGTGTCTCATGGGTTTCAGCTGCCCTTACCCAGTTGGATGCAGGCACGTGTGAACATCCAGCCCCACCTGCCAGCTGTGTGAATAGGTATTTTGCTGAATTTAGGGGTGCACCCAGCCTATGCTGTGCCTGATCTCGGGCTGGGGAAGCCGCTTTCTGTACATTACTACTGAGGAATGCCCACCAGGAGACAGCTCCTAACTCACCAGCCTCTGCACTCCCTGAGGAATACTTTAACTGGGACACACTGAAGGTCCAAGGTGAGGTGTTCTCAAGATGCTGCGGTTCTCCTCTTGGAAAACCTCTGGAAGAGCACTCTCCCTGGTGCACCCTCCTAGGACCACTGATCTGGAAGAAGCCTGCTGGGCTTCTTAAAAGACAGGATCCAGGAGTAATTTCTTGGGCTGGCCCTGACAGAGTTCACTCAGGGTTGGGTCCAGCTGCTCCAAGCAGTGCAGTAATTTCATGAGCTGTAACTGTTGTGACACCAACATCCCTTGCTGTGCACAGGGTCTGCCCACCAGCCCCAGGGAATCTGCTCCCCTGCAGGCTGCAAAAGACCCTTCTGCAGAGCAGAACCCAGGGAGCAGCAGACCTATGCCCACAGAAGCTTCCTACCCTCGTGCATGGCACTACCTGGAACAAAGACATCCTGGGGCTGTTTTTCTGACACCAGTAGGTTTTTCCAGCACCAGTTTGCTGTGAGTGGCTGCAATTCTCCCAGAGCCTGCAGCAGCATGGGAGAAACACTGAGAAATATTCGTTGCAAACCTGCTGTGGGTGCTGGACTGCCTACAGCAGAAAGCTGAGAGCCCTGGAGGGTCAGGGGCTGGAAAAGGCCTTGGCCATCCAGATGGGAGCCCGTGCAGGGCTCTTGGCTTCATTTTCATGTGTGTCTTCCTTCTGTTGTGTCCCAGAGCCTTGGTGCTGGGAGGTTTGGGTAACCACACTGGGGGCACCCACCTGAGCCAGGAAGGCAGGAGATGTGGAGGAGCCTTGTGACATTCCAGAGACCAGGTGACCAGCCATGGCCCATCCCTGACATCCTCAAGACCATGAGCGTTGTTACTCCCACTCTGAGGGCCAGACCTGTTTTACCATCCTCACATTTCCTGACAGCACAGGGTAGTAGAGGTTATCAACAGCAATTGTTTGATGCATTTAATTGGCCTGCAGTTAATTATATAATATTTCTTTATAAAGAAACTCATGAAAGAGAGCTGCCAGCATGGCCGATGCACTTGTCATTCACACGCCCTGCCTGGGGGATGGCCAGGTTGGCCTTGTTCAAGTGTTTTATGCTTGGCTCAGGAACAGTCCACTCCAGCTGGAGTTGCAAAGACCTGCTCCCAGGTGCTCTCTTTTGTTTTATTTAGTCTGTTTTATTCTATTTAGCCTTTTATTTTTCCCTGCTGTTTTATCCAGGGAGGTTAGTGGGAAGGAAAGAAGGAGAAGTGAGTTTGCCTTGTCATGAGTTACATCCCTCCTGCCTCCTTCTCTCCTCTCCTCTCCTCTCAGACCACGGCCGGAGGACCATTCCCTGGTTGTCCCACGAGGGGAAGCCCAGGGTGTGATGGTGCTGCAGGGCTCCTGGAGAGGTCATGGATCCCCCACGTGTGGCTGGGTCAGGGCTGGGCTGGGCTGAGAACAGCTGGGCCTGCAGCTCTCCCACCCCAGTCACGTGTCCCAGCCAACCCCACCGTGCCACTGCCCACCACGGCCAAGTGAAACTGTGCTCCAAAAAGGAGTCAGGCTGCTCCAAAAGAGGAGAATTGATTTACCTGCAGATCAGTGGCTGTTTGAGGCTGCACCCCGAGCCTGCAGCCTTTGCTGTCTCTGCGTCCGTGGCCTCATCTGCTGCCTCGTCCTTCAACCCACAGTGGTGTTTTCCTTCTCAGACTGGTGGCAGGATCTGAGATGCCTCCACAAGGAACGAAGTGTTTCCAAATGTAACTGAGCATCAGCATGAAGTCACATCCTGCAGCTCCTCCTTCCCAACCTAGCGTGTATCCCACCCTGACCTAACCCCAAACCCGAGGCTTCCATCTTCCTACCTCCTCTCTCACTTTTTATTATAGACAAGTCTGGTGCGATGGAAAATGCACCATAAACCACAGCACAACTGTACAAGGCTGTGCAGGAACCCCACAGTGAGATGCACCCTTTCCTTTCAGGGTTCAGAGCTGAGAAACGGTCATGAGCCATTTTTTTCCTCAGAAAGGGATGAATCCACACCTCGTCCACCCTGGACAGCAGCAGGGCTGGGCTCAGAGCAGATTGTGTAGGTCTGCAGAGAGGACATTGTTCTCCATCACCCCCGGGGCTGGCAGTCCCCAAAAACATGACAGTGCAGTGATGGTTTATGGTCTCCCCAAAGTGCCAGTGACAGAGAAGGGTTGCGAGACCCCAGGGAAGGCTTTGCAAACCCAGCAGGGATGCTCTTGGCACGGCAAAGTGCTTTGACACCACAGCCCAGCTTTTTTCCCTTGTTTTCCTAAAGAAGCAAGATTTATGTGAGTAATCCAGGCAGTTTCAACACAAATGATGCTGAATAGAAGAGCCCTCGAGGAGATTTTGTTCCCTCCAGATCTGCAGGGGAAAAGCAGCCCCTGCCCTTGGGACTGTGACACTGAGGGGGCTCTCCCTGTGCTTGGCAGGATGGAGGACAGAGAACCACTGGTGAAAAAATGGGCTGAGCTGTGCCTCTCCAGCCTGAAGGATGTGCCTGAGGGACACGGTGCCATCCAGAGGGACCTGGACAAGCTCAGAAGGGGAAGTGGGCCCATGGGAATCTCATGAGGTTCAACAAAGCCAAGTGCTGGTGCTGCACCTGGGTCGGGGCAATGCCTGCTCTCAACCCAGGTACAAGACAGACACGGACCTGCTGAAATGGGTCTAGAGGAGGGCCATGAAAAACATCAGAGGGCTGGAGCACTTCTGCTTTGGAGACAGCCTAGGGCAGTTGGGGCTGTTGAGCCTGGAAATGAGAAGGCTCCAGGAAGACCTTTTCAGTGCCCGAAGGGGGCATATAAGAAAGACGAGAACAGACTTTTTAGCAGGGCCTGTAGTGATGGTTCAAGGGGCAATGGCTTTAAACTGAAAGATGGTCAACTTAGATTTGATATTAGAAAGAAGTTTTTTACAGTGAGGGTGGTAAAACACCAGCACAGGTTGCCCAGAGAGTTGGTGGATGCTCCATTCTTGGAAGCATTCAAGGCCAGGCTGGACGGGGCTCTGAGCAACCTGGTTTAGTGGGGTCTGGACTAGATGACCTTTTAAGGTCCCTTCCAACCCAAATCATTTTATGACTGAATGATCCATGGAAGCCCCTCTACCCAGCCTCCATGCAGGCATCCTCATCCATGGCACACTGGCTTTTAACACCCCTCCCAGACTCCAGTGCCAGGCTGGATCAAGGCTTAGGGAGGGGTGGATGCTGGGCACCACCTGTCTTGGCTGTTCACAGCAGAACGCTGACTCCCATAAATCCTGTTTGCAACTGAAACAGCCTGTTTTTCAGGAGGGGACACTGACACTGGAGTAAACCACGAGACAGGATGGTTTTTAACCCAAGCCGTCTCCCAAACCAAAGTGGTGTTCCAGGCCAGCTGACATTGCAAGTCCGTGCTAGACAACACGGCTGAACCTCTCCATGGTCTAACAGAGGAGACCTCATGGCATCTCCTTCTACCTTCAGCAGGACAGGGAGGCCGGGACAACCTCTGCTTCCCAACAGGAGGACACAAAGGAAATGCTCCATTCACTAGGGTTCATTCCCCATCTGGGGGCGATGGCTCACAGCCATCAGCAGATGATAGGACCAGGCAAGCCCGGCCATGTGTGATGGGAGGAGGAGAACTGAAAGGGTAGGACACTTGGATTCATCCCGCTGGGTTGTCATCTCCCCCCTGGATTTATCACCCAGCGCTAACGAGAGGCAGCCGGCTGCGTGTGATGTGGACAAGCCCCGGCTCCGCGCTCGCAGGCAGGGAGGGCAGGGTTTGCCACGTCCTGGCAGAGGGCTCTCGGATGCTCCAGCTCAGCTCGTGTCCTCAGGAGTTCTCGGGCTGAGCCGGGGGGCGGTGAGGAAAAGTGAAGGGCAGCAAAAGCGAGACAGGCTCTGCTGGGGCAAGCACAGCCCTGAGCCAAGCTTTTCTTCTGGCAGCCGGCACCAGGCATTCACAGGGGGATTATCTTTTCTTTCGTCTTTTTTTTTCCCCTCCTGAAGTGTCTTGTATGGGCCCTGGAGGGGAGAAGATTATTTAAACCTGACGTGTCCCCTCTGGTCCTTCTGGTGTTGCCAACCCCGCAAGGCTGCGGATGCTTTTCCACCTTCGCTCACTGTTCCATCTGCCAGGAACTGCGGATCCCACCCTGCGCTGAGCCAACCCTCAGGCCCTCCTTGGATGGGGGAAGAGGAAGCCGCCCACATCACCCCGAGAATCCCCCCATTGTCTTCCTCGCTCCTGGGAAGCCCCAATGACAAAGCCAGGGCTGCGACTGAGCCGCAGCAGGGAGGGGAGGAATCTCGGACAGGATGCGAGGAGCGGGAAGGACCCGCAGCGCGCGTTTGGTTTGGCAGCCCCGTTCAGACAATAAAAGGTCAGGCTGCAGAGAAGCTTGTTTTGTTGGGTTTTTTTTTTAAATTTCCCTGGCTTTTGTTCAAGGCTGTGTCCTTAAGGACGGGGATTCTCTACGCCGGTGGCAGGCTGAGAGCACGGGTGGGCGGCTGGGTCTTTGTCTGGCGGGGTTTTTAGTGTGCAAATGATTTCTCTGGAGCACAGGCTTCGAGAGGAGGAGGCTGGGCTGGGCGTGAGCTCAGGGCGAGGAGGTGAAACTCTGCGCCAGCATATGGTTTAGTTGAAGTATCTTCTTTTTCACACTGAAGTTTTAGAGGTTTCCAGGGGACCCAGAAGATCAGGAATGGAAGCACATGCTATGGAGGAAGCTGCACATGTGGAATAAAATGAGGGCAAACAACCCCAAGCAGAGCCTGAGATGAGGCAACAGGAGGGTCTGTATGGAAATGGTCACGCAGGGTCTGACAGTGTGGTCTCAGCAGATCAGCTGCTTCACCCTTGATTTTGGGTAGGATTTGACATTTTAGAAATGGTGCTGCTGCATCCTAATCTTTTCAGGACAAGGAGAGTTTCCTAAAGCTGTGCATCCTAAAGCTGTGCACCCTCCACTGAATCACCATCCCTGGAAGTGTTCAAAAGACACTTCGATGTGGCCCTTGGGGACATGGTTTAGTGGTGAACATGGTGGTGCTGGGTTAATGGTTGGGCTCAGTGATCTTAGAGGTTTTTTCCAACCTTTATGATTCTATAATCACACCCAGCCTGATCCCTGCTGTCCCACAGCCCCAGGGTCCAAGGCCACAGCCCTCTGCTGTCACACACAAAGAGGCTTTCAGGGTCACTGTGGCTGTGCTTCTCCTCCAGCTCAGGGAGGTGAGTTCAGGTCTCACCTGGTGTATCCTGCCAGGCTCCCCACAACCATCTCCTCTCCTTGGCCACTGTGCAAAGAGACACAATGAACTCTCACGAGTTTAGAGGCTGCCGTAATATCTGTCTTCTATCTGAGTTTCATACAAACTTCAGGACAAAGTAAGGAAACCGGTTCTTGGATGCAGAACAGCAGCCTCAGGCTCAACCCAAGCAAGCCTGGAGCTCAGATCCTTGGAAGATGCAAGGGCCTTGATGCATGGGCCAACATCTTCTCCTGGTCTCTGGTACCAGTGCTAACGTGGTGCTAAGCCTCAGGAGCCTGCTGAGCAGCAAAACTGCCTTCGTGGGCCAGACATGTCTGGGGGTGATGTCAGGCTCGTAATAACAACAGGCTGATTGTTAATAAAAACAGTCTGATCTAGAATCTGATTCACGAAAGCATAAATAACACAAATCTAAAAAATGCCAGTCAAGGTGGTTTTCTGGAACAGGGGTCTTGTTGTACCAGCTTGATGTCATTCTTTTAGATCATGAGGTTGGCCCATAAACATAACTGCACATGCAACATGCTTGTAAAATATTAGATTTGTACCGTGTGGTGTTCCAGTGAGGGAAAAAAAGCATCACACATCAGTAGAGCACGTGTTAAATGAGCTAAGAGTTGGCTGTCTGACAGATCTCAAAAAGTGGTGATCCATGGGCAGTCACCAGGGCCTGGATCTGTTTCTTCAGTGGAAAATCCTTGGCCTAAAGCTGTGCAGCCTTTCCCTCCAGTGAGCTGGGAATAAATGTGAAATTGCTCCTGAAGAAGCTGTGAGGGGAGAAAAATGGGGTGGAAAAGGACAAACACCCACAGGGACTGGTCAGTCTCTCTTAGTATGAAGCCATTTCACAGAATCATAGAATCATTAAGGTTGGAAAAGACCTCTAAGTGCATCAAGTCCAACCATTAACCCAGAACCACCACGTTCACCACTAAACTGTGTCCCCAGGTGCCACATCTACGTGCCTTTTAAATACCTCCAGGGATGGTGACTCCTCAGCTTCCCTGGGTGGCCTGTTCCAGTGCCTGATCACCCTTTCTGAAAAGAAACTTTTCCTTATGTCCAATCAAAACCTCCCCAGGTGCAACTTGAGGCCATTTCCTTCTGTCCTGTCATTTGTAACTTGGGAGAAGAGACCGACCCCCACCTGGCTCCAACCTCCCTCCTCCTTTTCTCCAGGCCAAACACCCAGCTCTCTCAGCACACTCCTCATCGGGGTTGTTCTCCAGACCCTCCCTCAGCTCTGCTGCCCTTTTCTGGACATGCCCCAGCCCCTGCGTTTCCATGCAGGCCTCAGTCCACCCAGCTGGAAAGCACCTCAGGGGTGGATCGAGGGATCAAAATGAGAGGGGCGGCTGCTCAGCCTCTTCAGGACATGATGGATCACGTGGCAAAAGCTGATGGAGCCAGAGACATCTCTTTGCAGGGCTTTGAGTGTGGTAAATCTGCATCTCGTGATAGAAACACTCTCAAGAGAAAGCAGAAGACAGGTTGAGTTAGGGGTGCATGTAGGGAAGTGATTTAACTGCTTTAGATGAGTCTGAAATCCACATCTGATGAGTTGTGGATGTTGAAATCCTCTGACAAGCTGTGGCTGCCCCATCCCTGGAAGTGTTCAAGGCTGGGTTGGACTGGGCTTGGAGCAGCCTGGCCTAGTGGGAGGTGTCCCTGCCCATGGCACGGGGTTGAAATTAGATGATCTTTGAGGCCTCTTCCAACTCAAATCGTTCTGTGATCCCAGGATTCTATGAAACTGGGTACAATCACACTTTAGAGAGCATACTGAACTGTCTGTGGGGGGAGCAGGCAGTCTGGACATAATTCCCTCTGCAGCCACGGACACTGCAACCATAACAGACGGACCTGGAGGAGACAGGTGTAGTGTCAGGAGAAGGTACATGCCCCAAGGGGAGTATCTCTCTGGAATCTCCTTCAGTGACCCAATTTTGCACCCCGTGAGCTACAAGACACTCTCTTCTTCTCTGGGATCTTTATAGGACTACAGGATGATTCAGGCTGGAAGGAGGTCTCCTGCTCAAAGCAGGGCAGTTATGGGGGTCAGCCCAGTTGCTCACAGCTTCACCCTGAAATATTCCCAGAATGGAGACTGGATAGAACAATTTGAGGAACTGCAAACAGAAAGACTAGACTTCTCTCCCCAGATGTGTCACTTGGCTGCAGCTGGGGTGGTTACAGCCGTGTCTCTCTGCGTTACCCAGCTGTGTTGTCTCACTCAACCTGGCAGATTTGCAACGCAGACAGAGCCCCAAGAAGGTATTTGGCAGCTCCAGGTGAGTTTTCATGATAAGCCCTTTATCACAGCCCTTGTTTTGAGTGCCGAGCACCCATCCGTGAAACCCGAGTGCCTTGAACTGGGCCCCCCAAAACCAGCCTGGCCGTCCTTGCCTGTCACCCACGGCTGCCTGAGTGCTGCAAAACAAGGCGGCGTTGTTTGCTTTAAAGATCAAAGCTCATTTAAATGCGTTGCTTCTCCCTGTCTCCACCTGATATCCAGACAAGATGCCCCGGCTTAGGTGAGTCAGCCCCTGGCTGAAGTCAGCCGCAGTTATCTCTGCGAGGCGGAGGCAGCTCTTGCGTCGTCCTTCTGCCAGCGCCGACCCGCCAGCTCTCTCTAATCACCTCCGCCCCCGGTCCTTGGACCGAGCCCCGGCTTGGCCGTGACACGTCGCTGGAGGCTGCCCGGCTGCCCGGGTGCTGTGGGAGAGCAGCGCTGCCTCCTCTGCTCTGCGAGCCCCAAGGGAGATGTTGCAACAGAAACCAGCACCTGCAGCCAGGGAAGGGCATTTTCACAGCCACTGCTTCTGCACGGCGCTCCCCGGCTGCGTCCGGCACATTCGGCTCTCCAGAGGGATGCGGGAGAGGCTGTCAGTTGGGTTTTTTTCCTTTTTTTTAAGGATGAGCTGACAAAGCTCCAGGTGGCTGTTTGGCAGTCACGCTTTCCTCCTCGGTTACTGATGCCGACAGCGAGTGACTCAGCCCTTTCCAGGCTCCCCGCAAGCCTCTTCTCCTCCTGCCACTCAAATGTTCTTTCTCTCCGATGGTTAAAACAAATTCTGCCCCGAGGTGCTGCCCGGCGAGCGGCTCAGGCGGAGCAGCACCGCTCCTCGCTGTGGTCATGGCATGGAGCAGGGATTTGCAGGATCCCCTTTCTGAACCGTGGGGGTTGTCGTGTGAGCCTGGGCTGAGAGTTTCTCCTTCCCCTCCTTGTTCTGTTCCCAGGAAAAGCTCCCAGGGCAAAACCCACCCCTGGTGATCCGCGTTCCTGTACCTTTGCCAAGCAGTGCCTAATTCCCCACTTGGCTTTTCAGCTATATTTGTTGCAAACATTTTAATTTTCTTCCCAACCCAAGAGCTGCCCTACATTTTCATCCCTACGAGCATGGGAGTTTCCAGATACTGCAGCACAAGCAGGGCAGCACCTCTCACCCTCCAGCACCGTGTGCCCAGACCCACGGAGTCCGCCAGGTCCTGGGGGGAGGTGAGACCTTTGCCCCTGCACAGGTGATGGTTCAAGACTCCCTGGGCACAGATGGAAGCTGGGAGACCCTTTCAGGCAGCAGGATGTCCTCGTGTGGAGATGTTGCGAAAGGGCTGATCCCAAGCAGGTATTTGGGATCAGTGACGAGAGCTGCGCTGTGCCCGGGAAGAGCCAGTGCTGGCCATGGCAGCCAGCAGCAGTCCAAAATAATCAAAGGAAGGTTTCATCATGGTTCAGAATGTACCAAGGCAGCCCTCCGAAAACATTTTTTAATCCAGTCTTACAAGGCTGGGCTGTGGCTGATCTAGACTTTACTGAAGACCCTGCAACCTTTGTCTCCTTGCTCTGCAGAGATCTGGCTTGCTAAGGTGGGTTAGGAACACGGACAGGGAGAGCTGTGAGCCAGGGGTCATCTCCCAAGGCTTTGGGTGTCTCCAGCATGGATGTGTCTGTGTGAGCTGAGAGTTCCAGGGGTCCCTCTGTGCTGGTGGAGTGTCCATGACAGACTGAGATCAGTCCCTCCTGAATCCACGGTGTTGTCCCTTGATCTCTAATGACTGGAAAGGGAGTCAGGGATGAGACCAAGCTGTGGACTTGAGCTGGGGGGGGAATCTCACTGATTTTGTTGTTGGCAGGACTGAATGCACTGCAGGATGGGGCTGTGATGGGGCTTGCAGGTACCAACATCCTCTGCTGAGAACGGTTTAAGGCACTGTGGACCCTGGCACCAGTTGGGAAGAGACCAGAGAATCATAGAATAGAATCACAGAATGGTTTGAGTTGGAAGGGACCTTAAAGATCATCCAGTTCTACCCCTGCCCCCACCATGGGCAGGGACACCTTCCACCTGACCAGGCTGCTCCAAGCCTGGCCTTGGACACTTCCAGGGATGGGGCAGCCACAGCTTCTCTGGGCAGATCCCTGTGAGTGGCCAACTTAGACTTTTCCAGAACCCCCCAATTTAATGAACTTCCATAGTACTCATCTCAGGGAGGGCAGGAACTCGTGCACAGAGTGGCAGTAGCCTAACATGGAGAGCTGGGATCTGGCCTGCAGAGGGGTGCACGTTTCTGGGTGACGGAGAGCAGGGAGGAATGCAGCAGGTAGGAGACAGCATGTACAGGCAGGAGCGCGGGTGGGTGTTTCTCCAGCACACACGCCGTGTTCAGCAGTCCCCCTGGCCCTCCTGCTTGAGAGGAGAGGCAGCAATTAGGCTGATTGAAGGCCCAGTTGCTTCTTGCACAAGGAGGAGGCAGTGCCCCTTGCAGCTGCGGTTCAAAGCCTGCAGGAGATAAGGATCTGCTGTGCCGAGCACTTGGGAAGTGCTGGGGGAATCCAAGGACAGCTCTGGCCACGCCACCCTGCTTCACCTCTACCTTCTTCCAAGCTGGCATCTGGCTTAAAAGCCTTCCTGAGCCTAGAGCAGCACAAGGGGAGTTTCCTCCCCCCTCTTCCACGCAACCCCATGTAATTACTTGGGAGCTCACACAATTTTGTGTCAGCTTTCCTTGCTTACCAGCCTGTTTATGCAAGCTCCAACTCCTCAGCCTCCATGGAGACTCTCGTCTTTGCCTTCCTTGGTCATGTGGAGCAGAGTTAAAGACCCAACTGATTTCATGAGCAGATCAGGTGGGGTGTGTGTAATGTCTCCTCTGGGTGTATTCCAGGGTGTCCAACCAAGGTTAGGCCATGCTCTACTGGATATAAAATCACAGAACGGCTTGGGTTGGAAGGGACCTTCAAGATCAGAGAGTTCCAACTGCCCCACCATGGCCAGGGACACCTTCCCCTAGACCAGGCTGTTCCAAGCCCCATCCAAGCTGGCCTTGGACACTTCCAGGGACGGGGCAGCCACAGCTTCTCTGGGCAACCTGTGCCAGGGCCTCCCCACCCTCACAGGCAACAATTTCTTCCTAATACCTAATCTAAAGCCACCCTCTGTCAGTTTGAAGCCATTGCCTCTTGTCCTGTCCCTCCAGGCCCTTGCAAAAGTCTCTCCAGTTCTCTTGTAGCACTGGAAGGTGCTCTAAGCTCTTCCCGAAGCCCTCTCTTCTCCAGCCAGAACAAACTCCCCCAGACACTTCCACCCTTGGCCAGAGTTCAGCTCTGCCTTTGCCTCCCACATCCTGGTAACTCCCATGAGCAGCACCAGGCACACAGGGATGTACAAAACAGTGAACGCTTTTTATTTCGCTGCTGGAGTGTAACCACCGTAATTTCATAAAACTCAAAAAACCAAAAAAAAAAGTGATTACCGAAGGCATACATTTTTTTTTTTTTTCCTTTTTACACAAGACGTTAAGTAAACAGACAAGTTTGTTTTTAAAAAGGTTATAAAGTGTCAAGATCCTATACCTCATCTGCATATTCAAAGTGATGCCATCTGATACAAAAAGCATTGGGTACAATAATTTAGCTATGGCTCAGACCAAAAAAAAAAAAAAACCAACCAAAAAAAACCCAACCAAAAAAAAAAGTCATCTGGGCTTAATCTACACACTACTATGGTCGCCCAGGGGGTTAAAAAGGAAAATATGCAGTTCTTTGTTGCACAGAAAGGAACAGCAGGGAAGTGGAGAGTTCATTGGGAGATCATCGTCTGAAGGGAAGCGGCGGAACGCCCCCTCCCCGGGAATGTCTGCAAGGGCCCAGCCCGGACCCCCCCTCTGCACCAAGAAACCAGCCACATTTGTCTCCCACCAGACAGAATCCCATCCAAACCCACCCGCCAAGCTGCACCTACCCAGCGTGCTGGCAGCAAATCAGATACAAGGCCTTGGAAACTGCATGGAAGTCACGAATCTCCCTGTGCGCTTTCCCACTGGGACTAATAAAAACCAAACAAACCCAATGAAAAAAATAAAAAAGGAAACGACTCGTTCTATTGTGGATAGAGCCAGACTCTGCTTTCTCGGGAAATCTGTTCCTCATAAACCTCTGAAGCTCCCAGCCCAAGCACCACGGTGTCAGCCTTACTGCAAGACTCATAATAAGAATTTACAAATGCAAAGTCTTTAAATGTGTGTCACCAGAACTTTCTTAAATGAAGAGCTGGACATTTGACGGCCACATTTCCTGCCTTCCCACCATCCCACCCCCTCCACATGCTCCATCTGACTGGAAAACAAACAACAGAAGGGATATTTGAGGGTTTATGTGTGCCGTGTGCCACTGGTGAGAGGACACAGCTACAAATTCCTGCTCAGATTTATTCCCTCACACGAGGCTCAGCCATGACTGACTCCTGGGTAAAGGCTACAGGCTCTTGGTTTGATGGTTGGGGCATCTCTGCTTTGCCATCCCTTGGGTCTCGACAGTTCTCGCACCAGTTTGGAACCCTGTCCCTGCAAATTATGGAAGGAGGGTGGCTTTCCATGGAGGGTGAGGGGGTGGATGGGGGTGAGAAATTATAAAACCCAGTTTGAGCCTTTGCTTCTGGAGAAGAGGGCAGGATGAGGTGGCTGGTTTGTAGCCAGGGCCATGGGGGTGTCTGTTCCCTGTGACATCTGCCAGGACTCGATGGAAACAACCGGGGCAGTAACAGCACTGGCAAATACATCAGATGTTTAAGGCTCTCCTTTCAGCATCTTGGCATTTGAGGTGAAATGAGGATTAGTGCACAAGGAGAGACCCCAAGACCAGCCCAAACCATGAGCCCTTGGCTGCTTAGGCCTTGCTCTGGTGCTGTGTCTACTGAGCTTCAACTTTCCCTCTTGCCCAATTGTCTCAAGACTTTTGAGCTCTTCTTTCAGATTTCTAACCCGAAGACCCCTCAATTTCCCCAGCCTGTTGCTTCTGTAACCCTCTCTAGGCTGAAACATTGAGGAGCTGGTACCTGAGAGGAAGGAGCCCAAGTCCATATCAAAAAAACCCCCAAATATTTGGCAGTCCAACCCAGAGAAACTTTTTGAGTTCAGCCCTCCATGCAAGCCAGCAGCTCCTGAGCTGCCAAGGTGTCCCTTCTATGGAAGCAGCACATTTTAGGGTTAAGGGGGAGATATCCATGAACAAAAAAAAAAAGAGGAAAAAGATCTAGGACAATTAAAGCAGCATGATTAAGTTTGGTTTTTGTTTTTTTTTTTTTTTTTTGCAGTGACTCATAAACTGAGGAGGATCAAGATGCCACTCTGCCAGCCAGACGCCCTCAGGATTTGGCCACATGGCCAGGTCAAGGACTGCTTTTACACCAGAAGCTCCCAAATTTTAAGGTGATTGGGTTGATGCTACATAAAGCGAAGCCTGTCCCCCTCGTGTTCCCCCTAAACCAGCCTCCCAAGCTGAGGCCTGACTGAACTCTCACTCAGGAGTGGCCAAAGGAGGCTGAATTCAAACCCCTCTGTCCCCAGCCTGACTCCAACTCAAAGGCATCATGGCTGAATCCCAGGACCTCTTGCCCTGGGCCACATTCCAGGTGATGCTGCCACGAGCATGGGTGAGAAAAACTCATCTTGCCAGGACAGAAACATCTCCAAGCCTATAAAGCAACAGTTCCCACAAGGAAGGGCATGGGATCGGGAGGGTTCCTGGCTAGCAGGGATTGAGGCTGTCACCACCACAACGCCGAGCCACCTCCTACGTCCCTGGGGATGAAGCAGCACCTATTTTAGCAGCAGCAGGACAGACCCAAGCAGGAAGGGGATGGTGACCCACCCAGCAGGGTGCTCTAATACAGGGTCAGGCCTTTTTATCAGCCCAATTCCACACCATTCCCAACCAACACACACCCTTTGACCATTGCTGCCTTCTCCATGAGTCATAGGAACCAACAGCCTGGGATAGGGCAGGAGAAATTCAAGGGACCGAGGGCTGTCCCACAATGTGGAGGCTTGGAGAGGCCCGGGGTGTGTGGTATGACAACTCCAGGGCCACGTGTGGAGGGTCCCCACCTCACTCAGCACCACAGCTTATCCCAAAGGATGGCCCTCCCTGCCCTGCAGTGGGGTTGGCCCCCATCGGGACAGGAGAAATGGTGCAGGAAAACAGCTCCAAACATCTCCTCTGCCCACCCATGTGGTGGTACAAAGCAGTCCCCAACCTTCTGCAGGTACTGATGGTGTCTAACCAGCCTTCCTCACCACCTGTCCCAAGGGATGAACCCCCTGAAGCAAATTTCTCTGGATATCTGTGTTTTGGAAGGCACACAAACCTTTGGAAACACCCAACGCATGGCACTGAAGACATCTCAAGCTGGGCAGCCTAAAACCCCAAGAGGTGGAGGACCAGCCCTCCTTGTCCCAGCAACTGTGACCTTCTGCAGCTGAGGGGTGAGCAGCAGTCAGCTCAAAGGACACCTGGAGCATCCCCTGGGCCACACGTACGTCTTGGTGACAGTGGATGGCAGCCAGCTGTGACACAGTGCTGGGGATCAGTCTGGGGGACCAAGGGTCACCTCCTGGGCTCTGCTGGGCAGTGATGGGAGAAAGAAAGGCCAGAGGATGTGCGGAAGACAAACAGGGTGGTTTTTTTAAAGTTTTTTTTTTTCCTTTAATTAGCAAATTTCTTTTTATCCTTGTTAAAAGAAAAAAAACCATCCCCACACCCCCTACGTGCCCACTGCTCCAGCTGCTGCAAGCGTTCAAAGGCAGAAAGTTGAGAGATGTTTAACGTCCCAGCTCGGGGGCAGCTCTGAGCCCACCCCATCAGGGCGTGTGCCGGGGGTGCCAGGCGCCTCGGTACAGATATGGAAAAGGCAGGTGCAAAATTAGGTGATGTGCTCTTGCCAGGAACACCCAAAATCCCCTAGGGAAGCTGCAGCCCAGCCCTTCGGCCGGCAAACGCAGTGGTGGAGGACATGGATGCGCCTTGAGAGGCACATTGTGTCCCCAGGCTACTGCAGCCAGAACTGGGGCTTGTGCCACAGCCCAGGGATGGGGACACCACAGCAGAGAACGCACCACCCTGGGCACTGAATCTGGAAGCTATAAATAAGAGCACCCCACACTTTGGGGGACCCAGTGCTGATCCAGCATCCCAGCAAAGCTGAGTGCCTCAAAGGCCTGCCGTGGTCCCCAAGGTTCCCAGTGGCTCCGCCTTCATTGCAGCAAGCCCTCAGTGAGCCCCAGCTGCAGCATCCCGGCTGGCATCGAGGCAACAGGGAGGTGGTGAGGTGACAGAGGGGCCAGGAGAATGGGAGTGGTGCTGGGGGTCTCAGCTGAGCCCTTCCCCTGGTCACAAGGCCAGCACTGAGCTAAGAGCCCCTGTCACCTCTCCCTGCTATCACCACTTTCCCACCCGAGGCCACTGTGCCATCCCCACCTCCATCCCCGCTGCTGCAGCCCTTATTTATGGGGAAGAGGTGAGGAAAGGTTTTTCTGGGGGTGCTCTGGCCCTCCTGCACCCCATCCCTTCTCAGCTGGCACAGCCCTGCCTGTGTCACCCCAAACCAAGCACCCTCTGCCCACCCCTCTCAGTGCCATGGGAGGGGAAGGGGGAAGGAGGATGGTGATGAAGAGCGGTCACACGAGCTCATTGCCTGCTAACATCGAGAGTCAGAGGGCAGTGCTGCTTTCCCTCCTTGGGGCTGCAGCTGGAGACAGCAGCCTTTTTTGGGGATCCAGCAAGACGAGTGTGCTGTGAGTGCTGGAACACACTGGAGATGCTCCGTGTCCCCAGCCCAGCCCTGGCAGAGGGGCGGCGCGTGGGGAGCGCAGGGCTGGGCGAGGAGGTGAGGGGGTGGGATGTGTGTGAGTGCCCGGGGGTCTGTGCACGGATTTTGGCAAGAGGTCATTGAGGTTACATGATGCAGCATTTGTTCTTGTGGTTATGAGGGTCCTTAAATCGGAGTCTCTGCTTTGGTCGGTATTTTTCCAAGTACGTCAGCTGCTTGCTGTTGATGGCTCCTCTGCGCTTCCTGTGGGGACACAGAAAGGCCACAACAGTCAGAGGTGTGGCACGAGATCCCCCCCACCCCAAACCACCCCTGTCGGGGTGCTGAGCCCCGCTGCCTGGAGCAGGAAAGGATTTCAGAGGCTGAAGCCAGGTGCACGCTCCAGGGATGGAGACAGGCACTGACCCCAGGAGATTTCCTCGCTCATCCACCCTGGGAGTCCCAGGACATGGAGAGTGGGGAAGGAGGTGGGACAGAGGTGGGGTGACTGCCAAAAGCCCCTCAGGGATGCTGCCCCAGCCTCCCGCAGCCCTGCTGCTAAGGCACAGGGTGCTCCATACCAACGCCTCGTTTTCCCACTCCCAAAGAAGAGAAGAGCAACCCCGGTGTCACAAAAAAAAAGCCCCTGGGACATGCCAGATCTCTCCATTCCCTCAGAGAGGGACTTTCTGCCCTGACACCAAAACACTGCTGCACTTACTGTCGGATGAACTGGATGGCATCTTCATACTTCATCCCACTCTCGATCAAGGCCAGCGCGACGAGGACGGGAGCGCTGAAAGGCAAAAGCCGTGGCTGTCACTCCCCAGTCACACAGCCTCGAGGCTGATATCCATCATTTAAAGTTCAAGGAGAAGCTCAGGTAGCAGATCCCCCCCATCAACTCCTATTCCCACTAAGGTTTCACAAAACCCTGCTCAAAGAGGGACTGAGGAAAGGAAGGAGAAGCGCATGCATGGTTCTCCCTCTTCTGCCTTCACAGAGGGCTGGCATCTGGGATAAAACCCTGCTCAAAGAGGGGCTGGAGAAGGGAAGGAGGAGAGCTGGCATGGTTTTCCCTCTCCTGCATTCACGGGGGGTGGCAGCTGGGGTGCTGGGCTGGGACTCACCGCCCCAGGCCGGCCACACAGTGCACGGCCACGCAGCAGCCGGGGTCCTCGCAGAACTTAGTCTTCAACAAGTTGAGCCAATCTTCCACAATCTTGCTGGGAGGAGGTGCTCCATCATCAAATGGCCAATCCTGCAAGGTTGGGAAGAGAGAAACACTGTCAAGACTCCAGGGAAAAACTCTCAGGGGCTGTTTTTTATTCAGGATGATGATGTTTGGAGCCTCAGCAGTGGGGAGGTAGAAGAGTGCCAGGAACTGGGCATGGAGGGGGCTTTGCAGCATCATCCAGAATACAGGGATTCCCTGGCTGCTTTGGCTCGGGGTTTGAAGCCATACAAGTCTAGGTCTGGGGTCTTTCCACCTCCTATGGACAGGTTCAGCCTTCAGGAGCACCTGCAGGATCTGCAACGTGGTCCCCATGACCTCCCGCCTCTGCAGACCAGGATGGCCACCCCCTGCCCCATCCCCATCCAGATGACATCACTGAGCCTTGGGGTGATGCAGTTCCCATCCTCCCCCCTGCCAGCTCCTGTCTAATTCCAGCACTAGGGAGCACATTGTAGAGGATTTGAGCAAAGGTGGCTTGAAGATGGCTGAAATCTCAGGGCTTGATGAGGTGCATCAAGCTTCATTCAGCTTCCTGCAACACATGGAGGGGAGTGGGAAAACACAAGTCCCAAAAGAATGGTCTGGCAACCCACTAACAGTCCTAGAGAGAGTCAAAGAGAGGGAGATCACTCCAAATGGGGCCATTCAAATACCATCCTTCAGGAAAGGCTATTAAAGGACAAAGGAAAAAATTCCCATCTTCTGAGCTTCATCCTCAAGTTGCGGGGGGTCAAAATTGGAACACAGTGAGGAAGTTGGTCAAATGGATTCTGCATTTGATACCCCTCAGCCCTGGGCTCAGTTATGAGGCTAAGTGCCCCAGAGTGGGGATTTCTCTCCCAAAACAGGTTTGTCAGGAGGAGCGTGGCCGCTGGCTATGCAGCAGTGGAAGAGAGGGACAGGCAGGGCAGCACCACTTGGAGAGGATGTGGCTTGGTGAGCCCTGAAGGGTAGGAGGCACTGGGCCCTAATCTTAGATTTTGAGGAGTGAGTCACTAAGCTTCTGTGCTGGAGTCATCCTTGGTGTGAGATGGCAAAATAAGCTGCTTCACTTCAGTGTTTGAACAGGTGGTGTGACTGCTGTTGGGATTTGATAGGAAAGGAGCACGCTGGGCTTCAGGGTATTTGTAGCGCTTGAGCCACCTCCCCCTGCCCAGCCTGTGCCTGTCCTGCAAGGCCATCTCCTCCCTGCAGCCATGAGTGCAGGTCAGGGGCTCACACCAGCTATGACACAGCACACCACAGAATCATCCTTTGATGGAAGGGCTTCGGTTGGAAGGCACCTTTAAGTATCATCGAGTCCAACCCCCTGTCATGGCAGGGACACCTTCCACTATCCCAGGCTGCTCCAAGCCCCATCCCACCTGGCCATGAGCACTTCCAGGGATGGGGCAGCCACAGCTTCTCTGGGGAACTTGTGCCAGTGTCTCACAAGTCTCATGATAAAAACCTTCTTCCTTATGTCTCATCTAAACCTGCCCTCTGCCAGGTTAAAGACATCCCCCCTTGTTCTACATGCCTGTGTAAACAGTCCAGATCTCCTGCAGTCCCTTTAAGTACTGGAAGGGGCTCTAAGGTCTCTCCAGAGCCTCCTCTTCTCCATATATAGACCTATATATGGTCTATATATAGAATCAGAGAATTGTTTAGGTTGGAAAAGCCCTCTAAAATCATCAAGTCCAACCGTTAACCCAGCAGTGCCAAGGCCACCACTAAACCATGTCCCCAAGTGCCACATCTACAGCTCTTTCAAACCCCTCCAGGGATGGTGACTCCACCACTTTCCTGGGCAAGCTGTTTCAGTGCTTCACAACCCTTTCAGCGAAGAAATTTTTCCTAATATCCAATCTAAACCTCCCCTGGAGCAACTGGAGGTCATTCCCTCCTGTCCTGTCGCTTGTTACCTGTGAGAAGAGACCAACTCCCCACCTGCCTACAACCTCCTTTCAGGGAGTTGTAGAGAGGATAAGATCTTCCCCGAGCCTCCTCTTCTCCAGGCTAAACACCCTCAGCTGCTCCTCATCAGACTTGTGCACCAAGACATATTTATATGTGAAATATATATACCAAGATACATATAAAAAAATACCAAAATCATATATAGCAAATATAAATATATACCATGATATATATATATACACACACACACAACTCAAACACATATAGAGATGTATTTGATACAATTATATAGAGATATTTCTGTATCGGCATAGATACATCTAAGTATAGAAAACTAAGTTATAGATATCTCTATGATTTACCTTATATAGTTTCTATATGGTTATAGAAACTTTGATAGAGAAGCTATTCAGTTTCTGTACAGTGTCTTATATAGTCTCTCTAACTCTCTATATAAAACATATCCTAGATATGTATCTCTCCACATAAGAGAGATATAAGAGATGTAAAGAGGTACATATATCCTAGATATAGAAACTCAGGCTGGAGGCTCCAGTTAGAAACGGGGCAAAAGGCAGAATTTGGAGTAGATATGATCTCCAACATACAGATTCGATATGTAGGATAGAGCTATCTTTCCAAGATATATCCTGCAGAGACACAGATTGCATCTATATCTAGAGACATCTGCATCTGGAGGATCTGCATCTAGACAGCCACAGGATTATCCACCTATATCCCTGAGGATCTAAGAGACAGCCTTCTCTCTCTCTAGGATCCACATTATACGGACAGAGCTATATAAAGAGGTCCTACACACAGAGGACCACCACAGGAGACCCGAGGCACTTCCAAACCCTTCCCTAAATAATGAGCAGAGCCTCACTTCCCAGCTGGAGCTGAACTCCCTGGCAGGGCTATCACGCCTGACATCATCTCCAATTACTTATCAGCCAAGATACAGCACAGGCAGCTGCCTGCTCTGCCTTTCTCAGCCTGCTGCCTGCTCCCTTTCATCCCCCCCAGCTGCACCAGCCGGCTGCTGGAAGAGCAAAAAAACCTCACACCACCCCCCAGGATAAGATAATGCCGAGGGTAATGGGAACCACGCGCATCTTCCACGTGGGATCAGGCGCTCTCATCCCTGGATGTTTCAAAGCCTGAGCAACAGGCAGGGAAGGCAGCTGCCGACTCAGCCGGGTGAGTCACAGTTTCGGCTGTGTGGGCAGCACTTCTCTTTTTAAAGCACCAGCCTCAGCTCAGCTCAGCTCAGCTGGGCTTCCAACTCTGCTCCTCGGTGAGCGTGATGCTGTGTTGGGCTACCAGGGTGTTTCACAGCCCCGAGGGATGAGATGTTTAAGGGTGATGTTGGGGCAGCCCCCTGGTGCCCATCCTGCTGCCCACCTACCATGACAGTGATGCCGTCCTTCTCCAGGGGGGTCTTGTCATAGGTCACTTCACACACTCGCACGACCGTGGTGGCACCGTATTTCTTCAGGTCCTGAGGAGGGAAGGAGAAGGAGGGATCTGAAGAGACTCTGCCAGATGCACCCCAGTTAGCCCCAACACATCCAAGCCCTGCTATGACCATGTGGAGCAGTACGGACCCTAAAACAGCGCTGTGCCCCATCTCTGAAACCTTGACCCATGGTCCATCCAGCCCGGCAGGCACAAGGAAACATGAAATCCCAGGACACCGAAGCCACGTGGCCTCGCAGGATTTTTAACCAGCATCTTCATGACTCCTCAGAGTCACGAGTACCAATGGGGCCATTTATTTTTAAGCCCTGACAGCCACATCAGCAGGGATTTTATACCCCAGGCAAAGAAACATCCCTGAAATGGGTGCAAGTCCTCTGAAGAAGAAATTATTTGTGCCTGGTGAGGTCACACTCCTGATGCAGAAATGCATGGAGGCAGCTGGGGGGGAGTCGTAGCACGCCCCACCAACCGAGCTCAGGATTTCACAGATGGCTCAGGGGCTCCTTCTCCACCACGCTGCTGTATCCCATCATCACTCCAACATGCTGCAGGCTCAGGCGTGGGACTTGGGATGTTTCCAGCATGGCTCACTGCCCGGTGCAAGGATTGCCCCCGGATTACGTGCCCGGTGCACCGGCCTCACCAGGCACCATGAGATCATCCCCACCAATGATCCACCTCCTTTGTTCCCCATGTGCGCTCACCAGACCGTGGTGAGCCCCCCCACATGCTCAGCAGCCTGGCCAAAAGTCTAAGAGGCTGGAGGAAAGGGGAATTTTTCTCCCTTCCCACTGGTATCCCCAACACCTTGTGAGCAGTGTGCAGGGTATGGGGTGGCTGTCCCCAAATCACAGCCACCTTCCTGTCGCCCTGAGGCAGTGGCACTCACACAGGTGCTGCCAGCGCCGGCTCTTGTAACACCGAGTTCTCCAGCACCACCCAACACACTCTGGCTATTGGAAATACGCTGGGATATTTGGGATGAAAAGTTGTTATTGAGGTGCTGGGACGTGCAGGGCAGGTTGTGTGCACCCATGTGCATCGCTCCAAAGCCCCGTGACAAGATGTGCTAGTGGAGCTGGCAGGGGATGCAACGGGAATGGGGACACTCTGCTCCATCTCTACTGTGCCCAAACATCACACTTGGAGTCCTGAAAAACATCCCACCCCAAAAAGCTGGCAATGATTAGACTCACTGCCCCAGGATGCCACCAGGGGCTGTGGTACCAAAGGGGATGTGCTGCCCTCTCATCTACACCAGCTTTTAGCGCCAAAAGATGCAACTGGACCCTGGTTTCCCACTTCCAGCCTTCCCTCCTTACCTCCAAGAAGGTGCTGAGCGTGGCATTGGTGGGGTTGTGGGTGATGAGGAACCTCATGTTTTTGTAGCAGACCTCCACGGGCGCAGGGCGGTTCATCCGGGCCATGGTGGGACAGTGGGAAGGTGAGGTGATGCTGACAGTGGTGGGGGAAAACCCCAAGAAAAGTGTGGTGTGGAGGGGCAAAAAAAACCCCAAACAAAACCCCAACAACCCCTCTGTGCTTCAAAAATAAAAATATAACAGGATTGAGAACTCAATATACAGACGTTGTGCAAATAATCCCAACTCCTGGGAGCGCGCCGGCTTCCTTGACACACCACAAGCTCCCCGGGGGGGAAAAAAAAGCCAGATGGGGAAAAAAAAATAATATTAATGATAATAATAATAATAATTAAAAAAAAAAAATCCCTTTGCTGTAGTGTTGGCGTCCTCTGCGTGTGCGAGACGGCGAGCGGCTGCTGCCTCCGGTGCCGCGCGCTCCCGGGCGCTCTAGAAAGGCCTCTGCATATGGGGGGAGGTGGTGGCGGGAGGGTGACCCCCGTCACGTTACCCCATCGGGGTATGTGGAGTACTTGGGGGCGGCACGGGGGGCCGGGAGCCTACGGGGCGGCGTCGGCGGCGTCCGGCAGCGGTGCCTCGCTGGGGCGATCCATGCACGGGAGCCTTGAATGGTTGAGTCGGAGGGTCGGGGTGCTGGGCGAGACGAGGAGAGGCGGCCGGGGGCTGCTTCACAGGGCGGGCTGCCGGGGGCTGCGGGGCTCACAGCTGCTCCTCAGCACCTCCATAAATCCCAGCGGAGAGCGAGGCTGCAGGGGAGGGAAAGGGAAACGCGGCGGTTAGAGTGTCCTCCTCCCCAAGGAAGCCCCTGCCTGGTGTGGGTGCCCCTGAAGGCACCATCACTTTCTACATCCCTTACGAGCATCCCTGACCATCCTCATCTTCACAGGAGACCACAGATTAGAAAGAGAGGTGGTATTTAAAGCTAAAACTGAAATATCATCTGGAGAGCTGAAATGGCACTGGAAAGCCAGAGGGAGTAACTCACATTTCACCTGCAGAAGGGAAAAGCACATGGCAGGGAAGGCCTTGCTCCCGTATGCCACCCAACGTCTGCACCTGCTGGTGGATTTAAGCACCCAATCCGCACCAGCTGACCCCCCTGACACCCATCCGGACCCCCCAGACCTCACCTTTGTGTCCCCAAAAAGCACGTTGAATATCTCCACCCCAAACGCACGCCGTGCCCGAAACCAGCTGCCGCTGCCGCTAATCGGCCACATGCTCCCGGCGCTGGGCTCATGTCCACCAAATGCACCTCTAATGCTCTTAGGAGAACTAAGTCGCCTGCAAATGAGCTTTCTTGGGGAGGGGGGGCCGTGGAGGGGGTCGCGTGTGTGTGGTTTTGCCAGCGTTAGTGACGGATGCATCTCCCTGCCTGCTCATCCGCATTCCCACAACGCCGGCACATCGCTCCCTGTAACGGACCCCGGCCTCTCGACTCGTGGCATCTTTGCTTTCGAGGATGGCAAAGGGAAGAATTAAAAAAGAAAATCAATTCCCGCTGTGGAAATGCCCAAATCCATGAGATGATGGGCCCAGCGGGAAGGTGAGAGCTCTGCCGGCCCCACTGGGAGCTGAGGGAAATCCAGCTGGAGCCTCCCCAGGTTGTTCCCCACTGGACTCTTGTTTTGAAACTGGTCCTTCCCCCAGGTCAGCGGCTGCTTAGTGCCTCGTGGCCAGAGCCTCAAAATAGACCATAAGCACATAAGTAACCCGAGCCAGGCCAGCAGGCACCCCCTTGCCTCTTCGCACAGCAGCCAGAAACTTTCCCCTCTGGATTGTTTCACCCTTATGCAATGAGACAAGGTGGGAGCAGGGAGATGAGCTGAGCACTGACCAGTTCGCCACAGCACCTGGGTGCTGACAACAGGCTCTTCCAGGCCTGAGCATCATTTACAACCTGCTTGACAGCTCCTGCTTCTCCAGTCGTACCCAGGAATGGAAAAGTTAAATAGCAATGGGAAAAAAGGCAGGTGAGGTGTCAGGGGAAGCGGATCTGCTCTGCTGAAAGTGCCCAGTTTGCCTGCTAAAATCATGGACTTTTCCCATCAACCATGTCCCATCACTCATGACTTTTTTTTTCCCCTATAAAAACCAGGGTAATGCTACCCCCGAGCCCTGCAAGGATGTTCTGCAAAGTTCAAACCCTGCCTGGGCTGCAGGGGATGCGTGGGACTTTCAGGGGGAAAGACTTTCCAGTCCCCATTGACAAAACCAGATTTTAGCAGCTGATGGAGGCTCGAAGCTTGGCTGAGGGATTGGAGTGAGGTGGGAACTGCCTCCCCCCAGCATTTTCGGTGTGATTCAGAGCAGTTCAGCCCACAGATGATGCTGAATCTCCCAGCGTAGCCGACCCTCCCCACCTGGACCACAGCAGCTGGAATTTTTGCTCAAAGCTTGCAATGATCCTGCAAGACGGGCTGTGAAACCTGCTCTCCCCACAGTGTTCACCATGCTTTTTCAGTGAGGATCCCACCCATCACTTTGTTTGTGGGATCTGCTTCTCCCTGAGATAAATCTCACAATGGCTGGGTAAGAACCGATTTGGTATTTCTGGAGGGTAATTTTGGGCTGGCTTTGGCTGTGTGGCTCCTGGATGTCCAGCTGCTGAGCTGCTGGCCAGCACAACCATGAAAAGAGCCAGCAACACAGTGAGTGAATGTTTCCCAAGGAAAACCTGCTGGCAATCCCCTCAGCAAGGTTCATCTTTTTCATTTTAGGGAAAAGAGAGTTTAAAACCTTCCAAAGGGATGGGAGGTGGGAGGGATGAGCAGCCACAGCTGCCTGCTCAAAGGGAAGAGCTGATGCAAAGTAGGAATTGCCCCAGACTGTCCCCTTGCAAACCCAGTTTCTCTGAAACAAAGGACTTGAGGGATCTTTTGCTTTTACTTTTTATGCCTTTACTCTTCAGGCTTCCAGTGTGTTTAATGCCATCTGTCCCAAAGATTTGATCTGGTCCTAACGATCGATCTGATTTGATGCACCAGCACCAGAGGTGCACAAGGGAAAGCAGCAAAAAATGCCTTTTCTCCCTCCAGACAACCTCATACCTCGTTTTAACCGGCTGCCAGGGACATTAATACGAACTGTGCCCGTGTTTACCCGTGTCCTGGATTAAATCCCACCCGCTGAGCAACCCCGTGGGACTGGGAGCTGCTGCCAGCACCAATGCCCGCGCTGCCCCCTGTCATCATCCGCCACGCAGTTCATGCTCCATCGGCACTCCGGATCCCGGACAACTTTTTATTGGCTTGGGCGTGCTCGCTGCCAGTAACGGAGGCGCAGTGGGAACCGCCTGCCTACGAGAACAGCGAGTGCTCCTTTCCCACAAGGTCTCCTCTCCAGTGGAAGCGTTTCAAGTATTTTGGCAATCGCGCATCCCAGCAATTCAGCCCCGAAGCCCATAAATCCCTAATGGATATTCAATCACAAATCATCCCCGGCGTTTCAGGCCGCGATGCTGATCTCCATATTAAGCATGGCAGAACAATGTGGAAAAGGGAATTTCAGCTAATATTAATAACCTGCCAAGTGGAATATAAATCCTTCTGATTTGAGCGCTCCGGGGGATCTAGAGGAAGCATGTGAGGACACATTGAGCAAGCCCTGGATGAGGATGCTCAGCAATGCAGCACTGGCCTGTCAGGCTCAGATCCGTCTTGGGGAAGCCCGATGGAAGGAGGTTGTTGCCAGGTGGGGGGCTGGCCTCTTCTTCCACGTAACGAAGCAACAGGACAAGATGAAATGGCCTCAAGTTGTGCCAGGGGAGGTTTAGATTGGACATTGGGAAAAATTTCTTCACTGAAAGGGTGGTCAGGCATTGGAAAAGGCTGCTCAGGGAAGTGGTGGAAACATCATCCCTGGAAGTGTTCAAAAGAGGCACGGATGTGGCACATGGTTTAGTGATGGACCTGGCAGTGCTGGGTTAACAGCTGGACTCCATGATCTCAGAGATCTTTTCCAACCTTAGTGATTCTATGCTATATTTTTTCACCACAACTGTGGAAATTTCTGCTTCTTCCACAAGAATTTTGCAGCCAAGAGCCCACTGAGGATCCAGGATGAACACGCACCAGTGTGGCAAGAGAGCAGTGAAGGATGCTGCTCTGGGGGAGCATCATCTCTTTGTCTTACACCCCAAAGCTGAGGGGATCAGAGAGCTCTCCGAAATATTCCTTTGCAGTGTGGCAACACCATTACAAATGCCTTGGCCTCATGGCAACTTGATGGAAAATAAAGGTCAGATCTTCACCCAGTGAATGGAAGAGCCTGGTTGGAATGCTGAGCAGATGCCTGACCCAACGGCCGTGCTGCTGGTACCCGGCTAGCGGGTCACAGATGGTGGAGTCAGGTTTTCCTAAACACAGCAACTCCCCAAGAGAAGGAAAAGGAAGCTCTGCAGAGCCAAAGTGTCGCTCCATGTGGGCTTTAGCAGCGGGACTCGGAACAAAGGCTCTTACTCACCCAAACAATGTGTATCTCACCCGTACATAAATATAGCGATCTCGGAGTGAGCACATCTCCTGTTCAAAGTTCACCTTCAGAGAAACCCAACAAAACACCCAGCTGTGTCACACTTCCTCGACCTCTCTCCTGCTTTCAGCTCACGTAGCAAGACACCGACCAGCCCCTTCCCCTCAAGGCTGATGAAGTCCTGCTCTCCCTGCTCTCAACAAGTGCCTCTATCACCCTGAAAACTGAATCCAAGTTTCTGAGCAGCCCCAGTTACCACCATGCAGAAGTTTCTGCACACATCCATTGCCACTGACACGAGAGACCACAGGGAGGTCTGTGAGGCTCAGCTGCACACGAGATCTGTACCAGCAGTACCACCAGTGTCACCACTGCCACCACCATCACTGCAACCAGAATCAGCAGCACCACCACTGTCACCATTGCTACCACCACCACCACAATGACCACTGCCATGAGCAGCACCACTGCCACCAGTGTCACCACTGCTATCAGTACGAGGAGCACCATTGCCATTGCCACCACTACCACCAGCATGAGCAGCACCACTGTCACCACTGCCATGTCACCACTGCCACCAGCACGAGCAGCACCACCACTACCACCATTCCAACCACTGCCATCAGTGTCACCACTGCCACCACTATGAGCAACACTACCCCTGCTGCCACTGGGTTCCACCAGCATGAGCAGCACCATGACTGCCACCACTGCCATGAGCACCACCACTGCCACCAGCACGAGCAGCACCACCACTGCCGCCATCGCCATCACTGCCAGGGAGGACAGGTCGCAGGACGCAGAGAGCCACAGTGCTGTCCCCAGCCCATGACTGCAGCTGGGACACAGCCAAGGCGCTGAGATTTCCTCCGGTTGCATCCGCACGGAAGGAAACAGCAAAGGTCCGGGAGGAGAGCGACGGAAACAAAACACCCGGCAGGAGCCAGCATCTGCGGGGAGAGGTGCAAGCAGCCACCGGCATGTCCTGCTCCAGGTGCAGAGCTGGACAGAGCAGATGGGATGTCCTGGAAAAGCCATGCTGGGTACTGCTGCGGCTGTGGGGTATCTGCTGCCAGGAGCGGAGCAGTGCCCGGCACCATCTGCCAGGGAAGCATCGTGGGTTTTTCCTCCAAGGGGTTATTTTTTAAGTTGTTTCTCTTGCTGCACGTGTTTTCTGAGCAAAACGCGACAAAGAGGATTAAAAACACACGGGTGCAGAGGGAGAGCGATGGGGGGCTCTCGGCAGCCCACAAAAACACACCTGCAAGATAAACCAGGTCATGCATCTTTCCCCACATCCTTTTTGGCGTGCAGTAAATACTGGCTAACACGACATTTCGCCAAAGAGAGCTGTACAGCCCCTGATCTTACAGCTCCAGTTGGACTTAAGGAGTTTGGTAGCATTTAGAGAGCAGGGAAAGGTGCCAGCATGATGTTGGCGTGGAGATTTGCAAGCAGGAGGCACTCAGGACACCAGGAAAGAGGGAGGAATGGGGAAGCTGAGGCACTGAGCCAGCCAGCCAGATAAAAAGAAGAGCACAGTCTTCCCAGCACTGTGCAAGCTGGGAACACAAGCTGGGAGGCACTGGTAACACGATCAACCCTTTCTTATCTTGTATTTGCACCTTTTGTCTTTGAAGAGAGGCTGAGGCACAGTGAGCAAAGTGTCTATAAAGGTCCTTTGGGAGTTGTTTTTCCCTCTCAGCCAGATTCACAACCCTGACTGGACATGGACCCTGTGCTTACACTGGGATTCCTGTGATGCCACCAGTGTCAGGGCTGCCTCTCCTGTCCAGAGCTCGTGGGGCAATGCCCTGGAGGAAACACGATGCTTCAAGCACCCCTTCCACAGCCCTTTCGCTGGAATTTCTGCTTTGCCCTTTGCATGCAGCCCCCAAGCAGCTCGAATTTGAGGTCTCCATGGACAGCTTTTTATTTAACCTAACTCCTTCTTGTACCGTAAGAGAGCCAGCCACCAGAGGATCATAAAAACCACAAAACCTTCTGCACTGTGGGGAAAAGNTGGACGACTCACAGGCAGCCAGTGGTAGCCCTGCTTTCAACAAGATCCTGGTTTTATGATCCGGGATATCCCCTCCACTGCCTTCCCCCAGCAGCCACGAGGAGCTCGCAGCCGTGGTGCCGACGTCAGAGGCTTTTCCTGGCTTGGATTTGAAGGGAAAGGAGGAAAAAAAAGAAAGAGAGGGGGGAGGAAGAGAGGCCAACTCCACGGGGAAAAGTAATAACAGGCTTGGGGCTGGCTGCTTCCCAGATCTGCAGAGGGTGTGCCCTAGAGGGTTTTTTTGGGGAGGGGTGAAAGGCTCGGTCGTTTGGGGACGGACGGTCCTCATGCTCTGGCACCGATGCACAGGGAAGTCAGGCACCCCAAATACTGGGGGCCAGCTCCCCCCATCCTTCAGGGATTTCTTTCGGCCAGAAGAATCAGGAAAAAAAAAGCAATTCTGTGTGTGATTGGGCATTTCCAAGCTTCAAGCCTTGTCCAAGAGTATCTTTGGAAAGAAAAGAATCCCAAAGCAGCATCCTCGCCCCAAAACACACACAGGGGCCAAACTGACCCCAGCGGTCCCCCCCAACAAGTGCCACTGCCACATCTCTCCCATCCTGAAACTCTGGTGCAGCTGAAAGGTTGAAAAAGCCCAGCTTTTTTTGTGGTTTCTCACTGTATCTTGAGCGAATTTAATACTCATGGCAGGTGGCAAAATTTGGGAGTGGGAGTGCAGAATGATGGGTTTTTTTGGGGGAAACACGAGAAACAGCAGCACACTCCTGGGAAGGGCAGGGAGGAGCTGTCATGACCTCCCCTTTGAGGTACAATTTGAGCCTGAGCCTGTGTCCCACCAGACCTGAACTTTGCTATTTGCCATGTCCCTGCTCGGTGGTGGGATTCTGACGGGAAGCTGTCCCTACATTACCTGGTCTTACCCCCTTGTCAGGCCACCAGCAGCCCTGACCCAAGGCCACCAGAGCCCTGTCTGCGTCACTGGCGCCTCTTGCACAACCCCCAACCCAGATCGGCCGCGGTGGCTTTGATGGAAGTTTGCTGATGATGAAGGGGGCTCCAGGGGACTCAAATCTACCCAAAGGGTGGATTTTGACCTGCAGAAAATGTTGAAATTGTGCTCTGTGACATGCTGGGGATGCAACTGGGGACAGAACATGCTCTGCCTGTTATGTGCCCCATGGAAAGATCTCCAGTGGCATCAAGCTATGGTCAGCATTGTCCAGAGAAGCCAAGCTCTGAAGAAAGGCAGCTCTTCCAAGTCAATGGCACCAGGTTTAGATGGTGTTTGTGGGTCACTGAGCTGCCTCCACCATCCAGACCCTGTGCTGTCAGGGGTTGTCCTCCCAAACCATCTCGCTCTTGCTCTGCACTATTTGGTTTACACATTTCACCCCATGGAGACAGGGTCACGCATATCATGACACCTCTCCTTCGTGGTGGACACCAAAGCACTCCTGAAGGCAGCCACCAACCCATGGGGACAGTGCTGCATGGAAAATCCTGGGCTGTCTCCTCCTCATCCTCACCAGCTACAGCCATTGTCACTTTAACAGCAGAAACTGCCCCTTGAAATAGCCCCTCCAGGGATGCTCCTTTTCCAGCAGGATGGGACAGAGATGTTGCATGTAGGTGAGAAGTGTCCCCTCAGGGCTACCCACAATACAGAGAGATCCTTGGGGAAACATGATGAGTGTCAGCCAAGATAATTAAAAGCCATAGAGCAAGTGAGGGGACGTGGGAAAATAGCCTGCTCCTGGGTGGGATGGGGCAAGGTCTGGCAGTGTTATCAGCACCCCCCAGCATACCACGCTCCTGGCTCCTTCCATTGAGCCCAGGTCCTGCAGAGACGGTTTTCCCTAAAACCCTCTCCCAGAAAACTCCTCAGCTCCAGCAAAAAGCCACAGCAGAGCTCCCTGGTTGCCACAGGACAAGTGCTCTGCAAAAGCAACACGCTGACAAAGCTCTAGGGACAAAGGTCGGTACCTCCAAGCTGCCAGTTTTGGAGGCATGGCTACAGCACGGCCTGATCCTGCATCCTCTCCTGCTCCCCCGCACCCTCTCCCACCCTCCTGGACCCAGCCATCCCCAGCAACAGGGACAAAATCCTTTGGCCCTGCCGCCCTTGCGCAAAGCCCCAATGCCGTGCCAAGAGTTGTCCCCCACCCGTGGGAGCTTGCAGAGCAAATAAAGGTGGTTTTCTTTCAAATAAAAGATCAAAGGGCACGAAATGCTGAAAGTCACAGCTGTTCTCGCTGGAGGGACGTCACTCTGCAGAGCCTGCCTGGTGTGTAAAGCACTGCCCCATGTCCTCAGCCCGGTTCGCACCCTGTCCACGTGGGAGATGGGGGTCTAAACTGGAAGGAGGAGGGAGGATCGAGCATCACTTTGGAGGAAGGAGATTAAGGCAGTGCACAGCTCAGATTGCTCAGGGTCTGCAAACTAGAATCATAGAATTGTAGAGTCATTCAGGTTGGGAAAGATCTCCGAGCTCATCAAGTCCAACCTTCAGCCAAGTACCATCCTGCCCACCAGACCACATTCCTGACTACCATGTCTACCCATTTTTGAACACTTAGGGATGGTTTCCACCAGTTCCCTGAGCAGTCCATTCCAATGCTGAATTGCTCCTTCAGTGAAGAAACTCTTCCTGATATCCAACCTGAACCTCCCCTGGTGCAACTTGAGGCCTCTTCCCAACTACAGAACTTCTGAAACTCAAAGCCCCTCGGAAATGCACCTTGCAGCTGGGCTCAGATGGGCATAAAAAGGCGAGGATGTGGCTGTGGCTCTTTCTCCAGCTCAGGAATTGGTGGCCAGGGAGACCTCATTGCAGCCTTTCAATGTATTAAAGGGAGGTTGAAAAAAAAAGGCAGAAAAAGCCTTTTACGTGGGCCTATAGTGGTAGTACAAAAAGCAACAGCTTTAAATTGAAAGAGGGCAGGTTCATATTGAACATAAGGAGGAAATTTGTTACGATGGGAATGGTGACACACTGGAACAGGTTGCTCCCAGGAGCTGTGGCTGCCCCATCCCTGGAAGTGTTCGAGGCCAGGGTGGATAAGGCCTTGAGCAACCTGGTGCCATGGAAGGTGTCCCTGCCCATGGCAGCACGGTTGAAACTAGATAATCTTTAAAGGTCCTTTTCTATCCCAAACCATTCCATGATTCCCTGAGTGCCTGATGGCCAGGGTGACCAGGTGTCACCACGACTCTTCCCCCGGGTTCTCCACATCAGCTCCCACCCAGCTCCCCACTTGCCTCTTCATCAAGTGGGGTTCAAACTGGATTCAAGTTTAACCAAGGTATTAAAAAAACCTTGCTGGAACAGGACACTCTGAGAATTAGGAAAATGGGCTGAAAAATCCCTAGGACTGGAGCCCTACAGTGTTGCAGCTTGGGATGTGGTCTTGGACTGCAAAAATGGACTCCCCAATTACCATCAAGCCTGTCCCTTTCTGGGCTGCGCACCAGAAACAGAGAGCAGCTGCTGCAGCCCCAGACGAGCACATTTTAAATCACATCCTCGCCTGTCACACAGAGATGCTCTGGCATGCCAAGGCTGCTCCCAGCCACTCTTTGAGGCGAAACCAGCTAAAAAAGGATGGCAAACTATACAGATCCTGGCGCTTCTTGAACTTAAATGAACTGTCTTTCGATACAGAAGATGAACAGTCATCCAATCCTGTTCCTGTCATTCACAGGAAGGATTTCCAGCAGTGGCTTTGTAAAAGCCAGCAAACGCCCTGGTATCTCAGGAAGGGAAATTGCAATGATTTGCATGAGCAAAAAGCTCGTGTCACAGCCACTGTGAGATGATGACACTTGGTGCTCTTCCCATCCTGCCAGGGAAAGCAAGGAGAAGGTGATGCAGCACAGCCAGCTGGCTGCGATGGACCATGCCCAGGTGATTTTGGAGATCACCGAAGGAGAAAGACCACATCCTCAGGGGAATGGCAGGATGAGGAGGAAATCCATCCTGCCTAGAGTGGAAACATCACCTGAACACCACAAGAGGGGATGCCACATCTCACGGAATGGTGCACCTAGGAAAAAGCAAATCCAACAGCGGGATGTTGCAACCTCAAAGCACCTTTCCAGACCGATACCACTCTTGGGACAACATGGAGGTGAAGTGGTCATCACACAGTGTTTTTGGAGCTAGAGGAGCCTGCAGTCAGCATCACTTCTCCCCAAAATGCCAAAAGGTTGGAAGGAGAGCGTCTGACTGTTCAGGAAGTGCCCAGGAAAGCTTACTCATGAGCATGCTTTGCCTTTGACTTTCTTTCATCCAGATTTTTGCATAAATCCGGTGCTGCCTTTAGGGAAATGCAAATTCCCTGGAGAAAGGGGAGCGTTTGAAGGTGCTGGCTGCTCTGACGCGCCAGGCAGGGAAGCGACGCTTTTATCACCTGAAAATTAAATAAAGGCTGAGATGTGAAGCCTCCCCACCCTGCTAAGCAGGAAAACTTCCTCGGCTCCTACGGCCGGATCCAGCAGGGATGGGACAGGCAGGATGCGGCGTTTCATCCGTGCTCTGCACATCCTCCCCAGCCCCAGGGGTGAGCTTTAATGGCCTGGAGACACGCAAGCTGCTCCGGCTCCACTTGGTTTCCCGGCTCCGCTTGGCTCCCCGGCTCCCGGATGGTTTCAGAGGCATTTTGACACCCCGGCGTGGGTGGCATTTCCCAGCCACCCTTGCTGTGCTGGAGCAGGCTCTAATCAAGCTGAAAGCAAACGAGCTTCCCTGGGTAAACCAAGCTGCAAGCCCCAATTCATCATTTACGATGAAGCCGACCGATGACAGTAAATGTTTCTGGGGATGCACAGGCACATGCTCTGTCTCTTAGTAGGGAAAAAGGGAAAGGAGGTGAATGAAAAAGCAACACCAGTAACAAGTTGTCCAGGTCAAATACTGGCTTTGAGATCCGTCCAGAATGGTCCCTGTCCCGCTGCTTCCAGGGACACATAAGAGGGTTTCAGCCTAGGGAGGGAGGCAGACAGACATTCCCTGTCCTGGTGGTTATGGTTGTACCCTGGGAGGGGTTTTCTCCATCTCTTTTTCATGCTGCTTCCTAAAGAGCCAGGCTGCAGCAAACAGAAAACACAACACCGAGGAATATCTATGGAGACCGTGAAGAACACCAAACACAGACTTAGGGCTCAATTCCCCCACTGCAAGCTCCTTTGGTACAGAGAACAAGCAAAATGAGGGCATTCCTATTAATATACCTGGCTCCATGCTGAAATCCACACTATTTCAACTATCCCAGCAGAAAAACCCTACAGGCACAGATGTGTACAGAGTACTCCAGCAGCCAGCACAAAAGATGTTTTGCTATTTCACAAATAATTGAAATTTGGCACTGCACGTGACAACCGACAGCAAAACCAGCCTGGCGCGGGCTGGACCACAGTGGGACAGAGGGAGCAGAGACAAAGGGCACTGAAGATGTCCCCTCCAGCCACAGGACATGGGGCTCGTCTGCTCCAGTGCAAAGTCAGCAGGTACTGGTTCGATTCAGCTCTACCAGCATGAGGCCACTGTGACATCGATGGCCATCTTGGCAAAGGCACCATGGAGTCGATCTTGCCTTGGGGGAATTAAAAAATAAATAAAAAAGTTTATTTTCGGCTTGATCCGTTCCCAGCTCATCTCTCTACAAACAGGCAGCTGTACTGGCAGGGCACTGTGGGCAGCACTGGGACAGGCAGCCAAGGGTTGCTAAATGAGCACTGTAATTCAATGCAGAGCCACGGGGCGAAACTTTGCCGTGTGTTCCCACACGGGAATTTCACTGGCATTTTCTTTTATCAGTTGGTCGATAAAACATCCCCATCCTGTTTCCAGATCTCCCTTAAGTGTCATTCGTCACGCAGATGGAGCACATCCTCTCTGCCGTCATTGGCGTGTCCTGGGCTGGCATTTACTAGAAACGCAGCAGAGGGACCTCCCTCAAGCTCCACCAGACAGTGGCACCTGAAAGACTCTGGGGACCTCAAGAAGAGACTTCCCTGCAGGGTTTGGAAATGCCAACCAACCTCTCCCATGTAGCTGGACCTGCAGCCTCCCTGTCTGAGCCTCACAAGCTGGCAGGACTGTGGTGATCTGCATCTGGATGGATGCACCCATGGAGCCATCGCCGAACTCAGGCACAGAGGAACAGCTGCCCCAAATCTGCTCCCAGGAGACTGGCACAGTGTAGGAATAGGAGATTTTAGTAAACACTAAGGATGAATTCTGAGCTCACCCACTTCTCCGGCACAACCGCAGGCAGGAGCATCATTGCGGCATCGCTGCCTCCAAAGCTGGTGATGACATCCCCAGCTCCTCACCAGGAGCATATCCCAGCCACCCTTCCAGCTTGCAGCCACAGCACCAAGGATGAGGAAGATTCACAGCATCCAGGACCAGTAGTGCATCCCTACGATGCCAGGGAATTGATAAAACCCTCGTCCTCGACCTGTCCACTTCAATAAAACAAAAACAGCTCCATGAAATCTCCCCTAACTTTAGCAGATGCCAATTTTAGCCCAGCTGCCTGCATGACGCCTCTGCTGCGTTTCTATCCCCAGCTTCAGGCAGATATTCTGATGTTTGTAATGCCTGAAGACAGTTTTGGGGGATACACAGCCATTTTTAAATAAATCAGTATTTTAAGGGAAGCAGAAGGGGAAAAATAGCCTTGTTCTGGAAAAAAAAAAAGTACTAAGATTTGCTGACAAAAAATGCACCTACATGTGAGACGCTCCTATTCTGACCCCCATCTCAAAGTTGGACCGTGAAATCACAAAGCTGGACCATGGGTTGCCCCACTTGTCCACAGTTCACTTCCAGTCTGTGCTTCTTATCTCAAGGGGAATGGAACAAGGTTACATGGCTGTCCTGGGCAAAAGCTTTTTGCACATTTGTCATCATTCAGATGGGCTTAAAATCTGATTAGTTTTTTTCAACTTTCATTTTTGGAAGTCATTTATCATGCCTCTACGTTTTAGCAGAGAGCACTAAATGGATGGAGGATGCTCAAGAGCAGCTCTGGGATATACAGAACATATCCCCATGTCACATTAACCCAGCCTTTTACAATATCAGAATTTGAGACAAACTTTGTCTCCAAATCACACCTTTCTCAATGAGTTCATTTTCAGGAAGCCGTCCCATCCACTAACCTCAAAAAATGTCTCTGGCTCGCATCCATTAAACCAGATAAATGAGAGTTTATAAGTTCATAACTCGAACTGAAGTCAGAAAGTTTCGTCTTTCATTTTCTAGAGCTGATTCACGGCCAGCCTGACCCAAAATGTGGGCTTGCTTCAAGTTCTTTGTCATTTCAGGGTTCATTTACAGTTTAAAGTGATTCTCTCCTCCTGCCTGTGTTCTCCTGTGCTCTCATCCCAGCTCAGTGCTGGCACAGCTTCTCTCTGCACTCCCCAAAGCCAGTGTGGACACACTTTTTGACCTTGATCAAGTGAAATGCCCCTGGATTTGCTTCTTTGCTAGAAATTCAGAGGGATGTCAAGCAAGGATTTTGGTCCTGGGGTTGCCCGAGCAATCATCCCCGATGCTGAGCACAGGCAGAGAGCACCACCTTGGACTTTTAATTTTCTCTCTAAAGAGACATTTGAGCTTTTCCAAATTGATCTTTTCCCCTCTCTGCTACACCAGTACAAGAATTGGGAGCCTCCTTATTCCACTGAACCCAGCTGTATTTCTGGTCTGCAGAGTCAACAAGAGGAGCAGCCAGCTTTTTGGCTCCCTTGGAAACTCTGCAGTCCAAGAAAATCAGACGAAACATTTGAATGCGCTCAAGCTTGTTCGTCAACAGTCTGATTTCGGAGGGACCTGACCCTGCGTCCAGGCCGGCCGACGCTGCACCGACAGCAATATTTTTGGGTCCTGTGTGAAATACTCCTGCAACGGTCCTGCTGCCAAGTCTTGCAAAAGTTCCCAGGCTGAGGAGCTGGATTTGAGGAGCATCCACTGCAGGGTTCGTGTGAGTTGCTGAAACATCTCAGCTCACCGGGGAAGGGTCACAAGTGGGGAAGGACGTGCATCGTGTTGGCTGCAACTCAATAAAAGCAACAAAATACCTACAGGGGACTGTCTGACATCTCACATGGACTGTCACTGGAGGGGTGAGGTTGGAAAGGACCACCTCCAACCTCCCCAAAAGGGTGAAGCATCACTATGGGCATCTCACCATTGATGCCTTGGCACCTTCGTGGACACCCTACAGATCAGATGGTCACCACAATCATGCATTACCACCATGCCTTGATTGATGGATGAGATTCCTGGTCCTGGCTACTTGAATTGTGCTCCTCTGAGGAAATTTAGCATCTAAAGCACATGTCTAGTAGGGTCAAAGGATATCATTTCCTCCCTTTACCCCGCCCAAGGTCACTGAAAGACATGGACCTGCATGGAGGGCATCCCGGCCCATTCCTGAGACACAGATCTCCCTTCCCAGATGCCCCCTCTCAGCTCCAAACAGCACCAAACTCTTCCACTGGGGTCCTTCAGAGACAAGAAAAGCACCCTCAACCCCAAAATGTGGCCATCACTCTGGAACCTCCAAGAAGGCTCATCCACAAAGCCCATTCGAGGCATGGTGCCCGGTCACGGCTCAGGATGAGGCATCTGGCCGAGCCCACAAGGTGGAAAGTTCAAGTGGCTGCTGTTTATTTGGCTTTGCAGAGAGCAGTCGCCCAGGCTGAACGTGGGCCAGGCACCTTCCCATGGCAGGAAGCGCTGCTGGAGTCTTTAAATAACCACCAGTGGTCAGGGCTTTGGTTTACAGCCTCGCTGGATGGAAAACCATCCCTCACTCCGTGTCTGCTCCAGCCCTCTCCTGGGTGCAAATGTCAACACTCGTCTCATTACCTCCTAGGTCTTCATGTCCATACCCACCAGCCCCATGTGGAAGCTCGATAGAAGCAGGAAAAGTTCTCCAAGCACAGGCATAAAAACACATGTGGGCTTCTCGTCCCTTGTGAAAGATGAATTTTATGTCCTACAGTCAAAGCTTCCCTTTGCTTTTGTGTAAATCCCTGGGGCTCTCCTCACGCTCCAACACTGAACTGCACCACCATAAGTGCTCCTCACCTTCCTGCAGCTGGACTGGTGCGTTACCAGTTCACGGGATTAACATCAAGAATAAAGAATAAAATCCTTCCTCCGGGGCAAGCAGAAAATGCCAAGATCCCTCCACAAAGGCTTTTCTCAAGTATTTCCCTGGGGTATTTGAAATCAGAAATCTTGCCAAGAACTTGGGTAGAATGGGTCACCCAGCAAATCTTGCTTTACTGAAGGAAAGTTCCCAAATGCTGTTTCACTGGGAAGCCTGGCTACTTTGGGATTTTGACTTGCCAAGACTCTGGGGAATAGAAATGATTTTTTTTTTTTTTTTTACCTATAGCTGTCATTAACATATTAACCTAAAATGATGGCTGGTGAGAGGAAGCTCTGTAAATAAGCAAAATAGCATTTTACAGTTGGAAAACAAGACCTTGTCCTGACCTCCTCTCTTGGGCAGATTCACTGGCGCACAGCAAACCAGTATTTTATTTTAAACTGTGCTTGTAAAAAGTTAAAAAAAGCTGCTTCCTTGACACTTAAGTCAGGTAAGGACACAGCAGGCCAATCTGCCTTATAAATAAGCCTGCTCTTGTATACACATGTGTTTTAAAATAAGCTTATGAAATGTAAACACATGGGCTTTAACAAAAAATAATTCGGCCTCACTGAAACCATTTAAGTGGGACTGAGCCAGGCTTCAGAGATCTGCACAGGGCATGCTAACTTTGACCCAAAAAACCCTTAGAGACAGATAAAACACTCTCATAAACATGCAAAAAGGAGCAAAATTCAGTATTTTTCTTAAGGATCATCCCTAGAGCTGCATTTCTGTCTTGGCTATAGGAAAAAGACATTGTGGGGGGAGGAAGAATTTCTTTCAACGCTTGTGAGCACGTTCCACACTGCCCACCTTCTTTGTACCACTGAGATGGGCAATTTCTCTATTTGTCCCTGGCCTGTGCGCCCCAGGAGAGGAGCCAACCACCAAGAAACCTGGGCTTTAAAAATAAAACACAGCCTTGGCTTCAGAGGGACAGGTGCAAGGGGAAAAACTATTTTTAACCCTCATTCTGCAAGAGGGGAATGCTGGGACCCCTGTGAGTGGTGCTTGTCTGAGTTGAGAAGATTTATTTGGAGTTGATGGAGGCATCTGACTGGTGGTTAATCCTGGTGCTGGGCACTGGGACTGGGGAAGTGGACATCAAAGCATTCCTGCATCTGCTGGGGAAATGGGAGAGGCGGCAGACACGGCTCTGCCTCCTCCCTGCACGGCTGCTGGGGCCACAGGCGGCACAGACCTGAGCCTGGGGCTCTCCAGCCAGAAAGGCTGTCGGGATGGCTGAGCAAACCCCCAGAGATGGAGCTTCCCACTCGATTTGCTGGGTTTCCATCCTGCTGCAAACACAAACGGGAGGAGAGGTGCTCCAGCCCTCTGATCATTTTCGTTGCCTTCTCTGGACCCGCTCTAACAGGTTCACGTCCTTCCAGTGCTGAGGACCCCAGACCTCGTCACGGTTCTCCAGGTGGGGTCTCACATGGGCAAATTCTATGATTCTATGAAGATGAGCTCCCAGCAAGCTCACGAGACCAGTGGCTGGTGCCCCTATGCCCATCCATCCCGGGATCCATGGTGGAAGCTTTTTCTACCACTGACACAGGATGGTTCAAACCTCTCGTGAGCTGGTTCGGCAGCAATCCAAGAGTTAGCAACTGGCCTGGAGATGAAGAGCACATTAAGGATTTAGCAGGACCTGACAGCTCATAAAGGGTGGCTAAGGTAACTTTGTCAAAGGCTGGCATTCAGGACTTCTCCATCCAAGGAGCCAAACAGCCTCAGGCAGGCTGTCTCGGGGGAGTTCTGGGTACACTGCATAAATCTCCAACCTTATTAAAGCTCCAAAGACCACAGAATCCAGCTCCTGACCTTCTCCGGAGCAGAAAATGACAAAACGTTTCCTGTTATTTATAGCAGCTGGAGAGCCTGATGGGAAAACCCCACTTGTGAAACACGGGCCGCTTGCCATGGCTGCTCTCAGGGAACGGTCAAGCTGCTCCGAACTCCAGCCTGGATGGACCATTTCACCCCTGGGGCCACTTCAGCCTGGGCAAGACCATGTCCAGAAGCTGCGCAAGAGGAACAGGCAAATGGATCTTGCTCCTGTTGGCTCTTCCAGGTCACGTTCACATGGCCCAACTTGAATCAGACAAGGCTGAGCATCCCAGGATCAGGGGCTTCACCTGGGGGCTACAGGCACCTGGCAGCCCCTGAGGAACACAGTTAACCTGTGTGAGACTCCACCTGGATGTGGCTGACCTCACCTAGGAAGCGACTGTCAGCTTTTCAGGGAAACTGAGGAAAGGGCATAGCCCCTTTGCCCATCTCCACTAGGTGCCACCCCCCTCCTCAAAGCACGGCAGGACAGGCACTGGCACGTTTATCTGCTGGCAGTTGGATTTCCACCACTCTGGCACGCTTGGAAGGCGCTCTCCGGCACGTTCAGTCATGCAGGTGCAGGAAAGCTCGCAGCCCAAGGCGAGCTCTTCCTGCACCGGGACAGGCTTTGCTGCTGGGAGCCTCCCAGCACCGGCCCTGCTCAAGAGGAGCATTTGCTGTCACGCTGTCGAGGAGGATTCCCAAAGCTTCTGTCTTGGGCCGGCGCCAGCGCGGGTGTTCTGCTCGCTCCCAGGCCGAGGGAAGCAAGCTGTTCGTCACGCACGGCCGTGAGATGCTGTGAAGGAACTCGCCAGCCACGACAGGATCAGCCGGCTCTGGAGCTGCCACGACGGCGGCTGAGAGGCTACAATGGCACCCAGGGACACGCACCGACCACTGCCCTGCCACAGTCAAAAATAAGCCACCCAGCTGGGGGTAGGGTGACAGTGAATGTCATCAGTGTCAACGCAGCAGCGAACAGCTGCTGGGATTTAGGAGCACACTGGGAACAGCACAGGTCGCACTCTGGAACTTCACCTTCATCATGAAGCTGCTGCTCCTGTCCAGGTAATGATGCCTTGTGTAGGATTCAGCTTGAGAGCAGAAACCTGAATTTAGGGACCCAGGAGCCTCATCAGAGTCATCATAAAAATCACAGAATGGTTTGGGTTGGAAAGGAACTTTAAAAGTTGTCTAGTCCGACAATATTGAGTCCTGCAACGAGCAGGGACCCCTTCCAGTAGATCAAGAGACTGTTTCAGTCACCTGGTCCCAGGCTTCTTGACAGACTCCTCCTGTCCTTCTCTGCTACAGCTCTGCTGTTGGTTAATCTGTGTGGCCCCATGGCCAGTGTGGGAGACTGAGACCCTGACACATCTTATCCTCAACAACAAAACCCCAAACCCAGAGATGTGGCCAAGGCCTAGGTGCATCTCCAAAGAGCCTAGACAGATCTTCTCCCAGGGAGATCTCGGCCCTTGCGATGGACAAGTTCCTTCTAAACATCCCCAGGCAGTTTGCCTGCAAGTCCAATTAATAACACTGTATTTTGTCAACAAAGTCGGGTCAGCAGCAATTCATAGACTTCACGCTGGTTAACCTTTTCCCACCAAACAAGCCCAGGGATATTTTGACTCCCTGCCCTTGAGAAGTTTATTTGTGTAGGATCCATCCACTTACCAGCTTCCGGCAACGAAAAGACACACGAGGAGCGTAACTGCTTTCTAATAGTTGAGGAAAGACTTGATGGTTGTGGCCAGGGCTCCCCGGCACTGGCACTAGAAAAACAGAGCACTTGCCAAAGCCACCTGAGAGAGTCCAAGAGGCTTGTAATTAGCCTGGGAGAGAAATGAGAGCCAGTGCAACAGCCCGACCATCGCCCCCGGAAGCAACAAGATCTTCTGCGGAGAACCTGGAGGTGTTCTACTCGCTGGAGGCAAAATGCGTGGACTGGGACTGGGGAATATTGAAAGAAAACTCAACAGAGAATAAAGATCAGAGAAAGCCATCCCCGCTTTCAGCCTTGTCCATGTGCCATCACCCAGGAGGAGATGTCTCAGCACCAAACCAGTTCAAGATTCCCCAGTGCTTTTCACTGCCCAGGAGCACATCTCATCATCTGATGCTCACAGCATTTTGAAGCAAAAGCAGATGAGTGGGATCAAGAAAAAGGGCTGTCTTAGCCTTGGCCTGGTGAGGATTTTATGCCTCTTAGAAGAAGGACCAAGGAGAAAGATTTCTCACCTTCCTCCTGAGACGTGTGGGATGCATCTCTCAGCCCAGGACCACAGGCTGCTGCAGCTCACAGGTTGTTTCAGCTCCAGGTAGCCCAGCGATTTGAACGGATTGGCCAAAAGGGATTCAACTTGAGACTCCCTCACGGCCTGGGCTCTCCTGGCAAATGATTAACAGATGCTGCACTGGCTGGCGAGCTCTTCACCCAGACAGAACAGCATCTGGCAGGCCCATTACTGCCTTGTGTGGTGGGTGTGCCCTGGAGAGCCTGGAGATTTATTGCCCAGATATAAAGTGACTGAGCTCTGTCCCAGGAGCACTAGGAAAAGCAGAATTTCTTCATAAAAGAGCCCGCTTATCACAATTTCAATTATTTGCACGTGAAGGGGAGGCCAGGAGGGCAAAGACACCCCAGGGTGATACGGGGAGGTGACACAGTGCTGGCTCCAGTGGGTGCTGCCAACTGGAGGAGGGTGTCTGGTCCAGTGAAGGAATGGCCCTCACAGAAAGGGGCAGGGAAAACTATGCCTTTTAACAGCAGTTGGGATATTTTCTACAGCACATTCCTCCCCCTCCAGTACTCTTGTGGGAGCCTGGAAAGACGGCTTGTGAAATGCAATTTCTCCCTGCTGGCAGCTCTGTGGGGATGCCAGGAGCCAGAGCAGCCTTGCATGGAGGCAGGACCAGTGTCCATCATGCTGCAAATATGAGACACCAATAATTAAACTGGGAGGTGAGGAGAAAGCATTTCCCACCACATTCCTCCTCCCTGGCCTGGCTTGTCCCTGCATCAGGATGGACTCAGAGTGCCTCAGACTGGGGCAAAGGATACTGGGCGTGCTCATGGTGATGCAATATTTAACCTCTTGAGATCTGGGTGAGGTCACGCATTTGCATCACTCTGGGCCGTATTTGCTCAGGGATCCAGAGTTAAATCCTTCAGGTTTCAGAGTAAATCCCAGTTTGGAGCAGTAACTGGGAGAAAAGCACAGCGGGATGCACCGGCTCCTGGGTGGCTGCTCCAGGGTCCTTGTGCGGTGCCTGAAATCTCAGTACACCCCGTGGATGGGCAGAACATTGGGCTGTATCTGGCAGCAGTTTGAGAGGACACTGGTCACAGCCATGTGCTGGGCTGAGCCCTGAACGCCGTGGCGTGTCTGTGTGACGTGCCTTTACCCACCTCTGCTTTCAATTAAAGCCACTAATGATTTTAGCAAGGAAAGACCGAACCAAGTGCATCCCCTGGCAGGCTCGCTAACGCTGGCCAGATGTGCTGCAGGTGCCACAGTGGCTGCAAGTGTGCAGGTGGTGGCTTTGCAGGGGGAAAGTAAGAAAAAAAAAAAAGAAAAAAAAAGTTATGGGTCATTGCCATCAAACCAAATCTTCCAGGCTCAGAAAAACTGAATGGAGCCGGTCCTGGATGCTTTGCGGTCTGGGCTTGGGTGAGGCCCCAGGGCTGTAATGGTTTTATTTAGGGCATGCAATAACCTTTGGCTCCTATTGTATTTGGGTTTGCCAGAAAGGCAGTTGGTCTGGCTGGATTAAAGCTGGCGGCAATTACATGCCAATGCCTCCTCTGCAGCAAGGAAGGGCGAAGCCTAAAAAGAAAACCACGTGTGCATCCCCCTACTCGCCACTTCACGTGGGGACACCCCTTGCCCTCCCACGAGCAGAAATCCAGCTCATGCCCAGCGTTAACGCTTTGGAGAGTTATTGACCACGCAGTCCAAAGAGGAGGAGAGATGTGGGAATGCTCCTGGTGTCAAAATGCATTTTGTAAGCGACCAGACTCATCCCCTGAAGGACACCCTCTGCCTCGCCCAGCCACCAACCCAGCCAGCAGCCTTCCAGCCTTCCCCGCTTCCCCCAGTGAACGTGCCAAATACAAACCAGATGCTCCAAAATGCCTGCTTGAAGACATTCCCTTTCATCTGGTAATTGCTGCTTCCGAGGGAAAAGATCTTAAGTGGTCCTCAAACCCTCTTGAATGACCTAGACACCTATTTTTGTCCCTTTTGGGCTTCAGAGCATCTTTGGCTTCGGCATCTGAGCCACCCTGCTGCTCCTCATCCCCTCTTCCCGGCAGCTGATGGCCAGTCCCAGCCTCCTTGCCAGCATTTGCACACTTAGGACTGGTTTATTGCCACCCACTTGTCATCAGCCACGTGCAATCCCACTGCAAGGGGTGCCATGACCCACTGAGACGGGCACCACTGCTCCCCCAGCATCAGATGGGCATGGTGCAGGAAAGTCAGGCCAGGGGGTGCAAAAACGAGGTGCAGAAGGCAAAACTAAGATGCTATTTGCAGTAGTGGCATTGGTAACAGCTCCATCTAAAACTGCAGCAGGAGGAAATCCACACACACCCCCAAATCTGACCTACACAAGCCTAAACTTAAATGAGGTACATCCGCACTGAGGATTTTCTCTTGCCCTCTTCAGTCACTGCATTTCTAGCTTTGACAAATAAACAGCCAGTCCTCAAACCTCAGGCTCTTCATTGCTTGCGGTTCCTTCCCCTTCGTTTCTAAGAAATTAATAACAGGAGAAGAAGGTTGCAAAACACACACTGGCCTCTCCTGTCTTTAAACACAGTGAGAAATCAAACAGGGAGAGAGGAACAAGGAAGATCGACTGCAGGCAGAAAATGCCCAGCTGTACCCACTCGGAGTGCTGGAGGCTGTGGATGCTGATTTAGGCAGTGAGAAAACGCGACGCACAAAGCAAACCCAGCGATGAGCGCAGGATGTGATGCACTCCCGCACTGGAGCTGCAGCTGTGAAGGAGCCCACGGGCTGCTCAGAAAAGATTCAGGAGGGGAAGTTAATGCCCAATGTGATGTGCTAAACAACCATGGCCTGGAGGAGAGGAGCCGGGGGTCAAAAATCACTTAACGTGGAAAGATGCGATGGGGTCTGCTGGTTTCCTCCTGGTATCTGCTGCTGATGCTCAGTGCCCCATCAGCATCGCTCTCCCTGACAGTGGAGATGAGCATTAGTGGGAATTGTGTTACACCAGCCCAGCAGCTTCACTGGAAACCGGGAGATGAGAATAATCCTGCTAATAACCGCAGAGCCCAGCTCCTCCTCGATGATGCCAATTTACGCGTGGTTTAACGAGGGCACGGAATGATGGAAGGACACTGCAGGGGAATATAAAATCCTGCCTCAAATGGACACATGCTGGTGCAGTTTAGATTAGGCAGAAAAAAAAAAAAGAAAAAAAGGTTCTTAACTAAAGGGAAACTTGGAGGAAATAAGGAGCTGGTGAGTGATGGCACCTGGAGCATCCTGCCTTCCATCAAATGTACCAGCCAAGTTCTGCCTGCCACGGAAAAGGCAGGGGTCTAAATCGGGACGGATACGCCAGCATCTCAGCATCACCAGGAATAAGCACAGAGCTCCCAAAGAAAAGAAAGCACATAAAAGACATCAACATGCAAAGAAAACCCACAGCAAAGATGTGGCAGCAGAAAGTATGGGGAAAACGAGCTCCAAGGTGAGAAAGCAAACACCTCGCAGCTCTTCCCATGCCATCCTGGATGGTCCAACACCTCCAAAAGCGGACCAGTGGTAAGGAGCCACGTGTGTATTTTGCACTGATGAACTTTCACATTGTAAATCCACTTCAGCCTTTGAGCAAAGTGCCTGGCACAGCTGTGCATGGGAAATATCTGCTCCACAACACCAGGGCTGAGATTAGCATGAGATTAGCATGGCCGGGAACACGAGCCCTGGCACTACCAGAGGAGAGGGAAGGGTGCTACTGAAGGCTGCACCAGGAAAAAAAATGCTCGTCTTCTGCCAAAATGGCTTTTGCATTGCAAAAGAGAAGTGTGCTAATGAAATTAGATAATGGTTTCAAATCAGAGAGCCTTTGTCAGTGGTGAGGATGGTTGGGGTTGTCCTTCTGCAGGCTGGGACCATACCCAGTGAGGATGTCCAGAGGCAGCATGGTGGATTTTCCTTTTCAATGAGTGAGCTGCAAATCAAGTCGCTGGGGCTGTCTCCACTGCAGGAATGAGGAAGCCTAGATGCCCTTACACCCCCTCCAGCCATGCTCCACCAGGAGCTCTGGGGTTATTTAGGTTGGCAGACCCACGGCACTTGGTAGAGCCTGCCAGAGGATAAATACCAGAGCAGGGAAAGGAGCCATCCAAGCTAAAAGCCAGTGCGGGTACAAGAAGAACAAGGCCAAATGGGTACGAGTCATCCGCAAATAAATTTAAGCTGGAAACGAGAGCAGTTTGTATCCGTGCGAGCAGCAAGGCTCTGGCAACAGCTTTCCCAGAGGACTTGCCAGGGTCAAACAGCTCATTAGTTTTAAGAAGGAAGCTGGCAGGGGGTTTGTGTCACGGCTGCTTGTAGTGGTGTGGGGGGGGGACCAACCAAAAATTGGTGGTGGCCCCGGGGCTGCCTTCAGCAGGACATGGGTCTGCAGCCACAGCCCACATCCCACCTGTGCTAGTGGGATACGGCGCGATGCGACCGCGTCCGCTCGCTCTCGGAGAGAGAGGGAAGCTGCACGGGGAGGAAAATAAAAACGCACAGCTCCGTTTTTCCAGCTGACAGGAGCTTAAACACCGGCTGGGAATTGGGCTCAGGGCCCTGTGTGAAATTCAGCTTGGCTTGTCTTGAGACAGCGGCTCTACTCCCCGAGCACCCTACAAGCATTTTGGTAACAGCAGGGGGAATCAGACCTACTTGTCAAGCGTGTTGCTATTTGTGCAAATGCTCTGTACCGGAGGGAAGCTTGAAGAACAAGTCCCCTTTTTATAGCGCGTTGGATGCTGGCAGCGAGCCTGCAAATTAGAAGGAATTCAGAGAGGAGCAACAACAACAACAACAAAAACAACAACAAAAAAGCCTAAGGGGCTGGAGGGATTAGTTTGGGAGGGGAAAAAAAAAAAAGAGAGCTAAGTGTGTGGTCCAGTGGATGCGACTTTGGGCTGGGACTGCACCCAGTGTCGTCCCATCCACAGCACACCTCCCTGTGCCATGTGCAGGTTTCCCTACCCATCCTTAAGAGGCAAGATGTGTTTTCTGCCACCTCAGGAGACAACTCTGTCAAGTTCACAGAGAAAAAAAAAATATTAAAAAATAACATATACGATAGAAAGTTCAGTGAGAAGCTGCCACAGTAAAGGTCAGCCCATGAACAAAATCAGTTTGAGCTGGGAGCAGCTTAGCCATAGCAATGAAGGGTGTGTGGGGAAGAACTCCCTGCTGCAACGGTTTTTTTAGGGTGGTTTTACCCCACATTGCTCAGTTCATCCCCAAACCCATTGAACTGCTCAGAGAGGTGCAACATCCCCAACTGGATGTAGTTTTGCTGTCAGCATCCTTATTGCATGAGGCACTAAGAGGGGCAGGAGTGACCTGGATCATGGGTTTAATCACCAGCCTTCAGCCTGGCTGCACTTGCACTGGTGCCAGGGCCCTGGAGAGTGGACTTGGGCAAGAGCCCAGCACTGTCTCTGCAGGGAAAAGCCTGGCTGTCCCCAACTCGGGGCACTCAGCCTCATGGGGACACTCCCATGACCAAAAAGTTGCACCAGCCACGATGCAGCAACGCATCACCCTGGGGAGCACCAGCACGGGGACATCCAGAGCCTTTCAGGGATGAGACCAACTTTGCTGTTTGTTGACCAAACCTCCCCCTTTTAGTGCCTGTCACACAAGCACGGATGAAGCTGTAATTTGCCATGACGGGATGTAGGGGAGGAGGGGACACAGAGGCTGGGACAAGCCTTCCCTTAAACGCCCCCTAACGCCACCTTAAAAAATAATGAACCGGGGGCAGTGGAGGTTACTGGTTTGGTATGAGAATTTTCATGAGCATGAGAAAAAGAAAGACCACATTGCTCCAAAGCATTTTTTTTTTTTTAAGCAAGCTTCAGGGGCTCTGGGAGAGCAAAGCTCGCTGCAAAGTTTGTTTCCTGTTGTGCCCACATTACCAAGCAGAGCTGGCCGCGGAATGTGCGGCGAGGGGCACCCGGCTGGGCTGCACCTCTGGGTGAGCATTGGTGGCCAGGTAGGATGGCACGGTGAGGGTCACCGAGCCTGGGCACTGCCTCCAGCCCAGGACATTGCCCAGTCACCCATCTTCCCAGTTCAGCACAACTTTGCTTCCAGCAGCACCCCATTTCCAACTGTTGTGTTGCACATGCAGCTAATAAATAAACATCATATAGACATTAAAAAAGTGCTTTTTAGATGTCGGGATAATCAGGGCAATTGCCCTGGCGCCTTTCCCCGGCATGCCAGGGTGCAGCGCGGTAGCCAGCAGCTCCCAAACCCTTCTCCGGAAAAGTTCAAACCCTCAAATACTTGGAATTGCTCTTTGAGGGAATTTATTTTAAAGCCGCTTTAACGGCAGCTGGGAATTACCAGGGAGGCACTTTGCTCTGCTATTTCCCAGCTGCTGACCCCGTTCGCATGAAGGGGGCCCCGGGAAGCCGCCCAGCTGGGACGCTTGGGGACATGTGCCGAGCCAGCACTGCCTGGAGTCGCACCCAAAATTCCCCTTGTCCCAGCTCGCAGCAAAGGCACAGAGAGGGGCTGCTGTGCATGGCAGGAGCGAGAAAAATTAACTCCCACATCCAGCAGCGAGGGCATGAGCTGGGACGTGGTAGGGTTATTTTTTAAGACCCTGTTCCCATGAGGGCTGAAAATTGCACCCAACCATGTTGCTTCCTCCCCAGAGCAAAAACAGAACTGGGAGGCTGTGAGCCTCCCAAAAACCAAATCAACATCCCGACGTGCCGGTGGCATGTTGTTTTTTAAGGAGCATTTTGGTCTTAAAAAGAAAAGGGCTACTGAGCAAAATCAGTGACACCAAGTCAGCAGCTAAATGTCGTCAGGAGTCTGAGCGACAGGTCCCGATGGAAGGTCGGAAAATGCCACCACAGAGCTGTGGTTGTTCCTCCTCCAAAGCCTCCATGTCCCCGTTTCCCTGAGAGGGTTATGGAGCCCTTCTCCCTCCACACCCACATAGGGACACCCTGGCCACCCCACCTGACTCAAGCCCTGGGGATGAGCTGGGAGCCCTGGAATAGGTGCAGGTGGCTGGGATGGGTCTGGTGGCAGACAGAGGCAGCTCCAAGCCCAACAGCTGCCAGATGTGAACCCACCTGCAGCCACCAAGTCACCGAAGCGAAGAGGCCCCCAAAGCCACAGACAAGGGCTGGCCTGATAGGCATCAGCCCCCTGCAGCACTTGTGGCTTTCTTCTGCCTGCTGTCATGCTTGAAAAACATTTGTGGAAAAACACTGCAGAACGAAGAGGGTTTGAGTGGCAAGTTGGAGAAGGAGCTGGGGGAAGAAAACAACTTGGCAAGGAAGGAGGAGCTGAAGGACACAAGTGCTCCCATTTTGGTTCAGAACTCCCTAGGGTGCCGCTCAGAGCGTTTATTGACCAACTTGCCTGCTCTCGACGAGCTGGCCTTGCAAACTGTGGCAGGAGAGAGGCTATTCCTGGTCAAGGCATGTACAACAGCAACACTTTCTTAACTCTATAATCAACCGGTGACACACAGAACACAGAGTCAAGGACTTTCCTGGAGAGGGCTCTGGCTCTGCAGTTACTGCACCTGCAGCATCATCACAAAAAGCCATCAGGTGCTCTCACGAAATGCTTCAGGGGTCCCCAGAAAAAGGGAAAAAAAGCCAAAGTCCAGCCAGGCAGACACAATTTGTTTAATAAAATCAAGGTGCACATTTGACTCCAGCAACGCAGCAGATAGAGAGGACTGAGTTGCCTCTCTCAGTATTAGAAGGAAAATAATCACTGTCACGATAAAAAAAAAGAGATGCAGCTCGGTCAGGTTCATTAAGGGCGAAAGGCAGTGGATTGACTCCAAACCCGGTTGCTCTCCCCAGCACCGATACGATCTTCTCAGCACAAGTCTGTGCGGGAACCCGTCATCCCCCCCTGTTCCTTGCAACACGATAACACAGCACATCGCCCCCAGCTCCCAAGTTAAACATCTTATTAACTGCAGTGACGTAAAAGAGGAAATCTCCGAGAACTATCGCAGAGATGAGAGGGAACACATTTACCATCAATAGGCGATGATACCGCTGCAGAGAGATCTGCACGTAAAGCAGCACCCAGCCCCTCCTTCCCCTCCCTCCTCTAATCACTCCATGTCATGGGAAACTAAACCTGACATCCAAACAGCCCCGATACGAGACACTCGCTGTAAAAATATTTTTAAGATTGAAAAACAACAAAAAAACTTGCCTTCCAGGAAACCATTTGGATACAAACCCTGCGCAGCTGCAGCCACCCTCGGTGTCCGCATTCATCCCTCCTTGCTTCAGCTTGGAAATAAGGCAGGGTGGGGAAGGGGAAAGGAAATAAAAAAAAAAAAGGAGGGGGAGAAAAAAAGAAGTGATATTGCAGCTGATGAGCTGCGAGAGGCTGTTGGCAAAGTGGTCCAGCAATCATCTGAAATTCAGACGGTCACGTGTGGGTTCTGTCTGCAGCTCCCGCGCAGCCCGGGCTCAGCACTTCGCCCAAGTGCACACGCAGCAATTCCCCGCGCCGAGCTCTCCCGCCCCACTCCCACACGCTTCCCAGCCCGTGCCCCATCCCAACCATACCCAGCAGGTTTTGACACTGCAAGGTGACCCAGCTGCTGGGGCTACAGAGGTGGATTTCTGCCGTGCAAGTGCAGGGCACACTGAATAGCATCACTAAGCTGCAAAACCACCCTCCCTTGGAGCTTCTCCACCTAAATCCCAGCCCCGCAGGCAGCGCTGTCTTCTCCACCAGGATGTGCCAGCGGCCATCACCCCACTGCATCATCTGGGGCTGGTGGGGGGTCCCATTGGCCTGGAGGAGTGCCCAGAACATGCTGTACCCGCTCCCGAGGCCAGCCTGTCCCTGGGCAACCCTGGGCATGTCCAAAACCAGCCCCTGAGCTCCCTGGGCTGCTGTGGTTGCATCAGAGAGCAGCGGTTGAGCCCAGACACCTCTGGGGTGAAGTGGCAGCCAGCTTCTTCCTTTCTTTCTTTTTCCTTCTTTCTTTTTTTTCCCCTTTAATTTTCATCTGGGACATTGCTTTGCAGCCAAGGGATGCTTCAGGCTCCATCCTGCACCGCCCCACAGTGCAGCAGCTCCCGGGAACTCATCAGGACCAAGCAATCACCAAAGGCCCCTCTGCAAAAGGCCACGATGTGGCTGCAGAGATCCAGCCCCATCGTCCTATCCCCAAAAATCTTCAGGACAACAAAACCGAACTTTTTTCCTCTGCTTGCACCCATCCTTCACATAAACTAGCAAGAGGAATCGGGAGACTGAATGTTCCACACCGCCTCGGCTTCGCCGCCCGGCTGGAGATGCATCGCATGGCACTGAAGTCAGGCAGATACAGTGGGACTAAAAAAAGAGCATGGTTGCTTTTTTTTTTTTCTTTTAAAGCCGGATTGCCTTTCACGGTGACTATATTTATAGGTAGAGCTGTTGAAATTTTAAGGGCTCCTTGCCACAGGAATCCGGTCGTGTCTCGTGTTCGCAAAGTGGCGTAACTGGGCAAAAATGAACATTTAATAGGCCAATGGGTGCTGCTTCCCTTACTTAATTTTGGGTTAAATCAGAAGGGAAAAGGACAAGATGTAAAATTAGCCACGCACGCCGCTGCCATGTGCCACAGTCTGTATTTTCCAGATTAGGAGCGTAATGAACACGGGACTTCACACCCGCCCCTAGACCGGCACTTTCCTTTTCTGTCAATGACCAAAAAAACCCAGCTTTCGCGGGTGTTTATTTTTGCTTTCGGTTTGGCTATCCGTGGCACACACAAAGCCTCCTCTGCACTTCGTTTCATGGTTGAAAAACCCCGTCAGGGTTCAGCTGCAGAGCAGTAAAACTCGCTCTCCCCGTCCAAAGCCGCCCGGGAACACCACCCGCCAACACGCCGCAGCACACGATGCCCAGAAACCACGCGGTCTCAGCCCAAAAGTTGGCAGTTTTCTTACACAACAGCATGCTACGCTGCTAAACCCCTTTTTTATTTTAATTTATGCTATAAAAGCGTGTTACACCCTGTCCAAAGACGCTACCACCCCGCTGAGCACGTCTGGATGCTAAACTTTGATTCCCTATGACAACGTGTGTCTATTTAAGACAAAACCCAAACCATAATTAAAGTTATTGATAGGAGACGATGTTTACTGTTTGCTATTTTAACATCGAGTGCTGTTGGATTTCAAGCCACTGATTTCCATGGCTTGCAGGGGATGATGGAGCTGGAAACATGCCTAAATGTTGGGGTTTTTGATGTTTCTCTGGGCACTTCTGCTGTCAAATCAAAGAAATGCACTTAACAGGCCAATCCCAGCGGATGCTTCTCATCCAGGATCGCCTTGACTGGAAGCCGACGAGTGATTTTTCAGATATCAAGGCACACATAAAAATAAAATAGCTGGAACAAAAGCTTCTCGCTTCTGCAAGCAGCCCTCTCCCAGGCAGAGCCAACAGGGCGATGGCTCATGGCAGACCATTGACACGAGTTAACCAAAATTAACGTTTTAATACTCCCAAGAGGAACAAATTTCATGTTGGAGCACTTACCAAAGGTTAAAAGTCTCTTCACTTGCCCAACTGTCAAATCTGGTGGCATCTGACATCCCCAAAAAGTGGCTGTGTCAGGGACTGTGCTGCATCAGCCCCTGCCAGCCAGCACCTGGGTGGTTAACTCTGAAGCCAAGTGACAACACACTGTTAAGTTCCTGGATATAATCAAATATTGGTGCAGAATATTGGTGGGTCCACAAAGCCTCAGCTTTAAATCCACCTGCAGCATTTTCAACATACGCTACTAGCAACTGATAAAAAAAAAAATCAGTGATCATTTTAACAGTGGAATTTAAACCCAGCTCACAACCTGGTAGGGAGATTCATGACATTCCATATACGAACAAGCCACCAGCCCCATTTATCCACGTTACTCTCTTTCCACGGCTGCCAATAAATACACCACCTCATTAAGGCTCAGTTTTCTTGCTTGATCCTCCTTTGCCCATAAGGATGTACATAAACCCAACCCAGCAGCTCCAGACACTCGGTTGCCCCGTTTATGTTTCAGCTCCTTTGAGCAGAAAGACGAAGCTGTAACCAAACGAACTGGAGAAATTGGCAGCAGCACAAACTCGACAGATTCCAGCTAATTGCTTGGATTAGTAATTCCAGTTGCATGCAAAAATCCACCTTACCTACAGCAGAGAAAGGCATGGCATGGGGTGTCCACCTGCTACGTGACCTGCCTGCCCAGGGAACGGGAACTACCGGCATTCCCAAGCCCCCACGCCATGGCCAGGCCAGGAAAGGCTTGTTAGTCTAACGAGACATGCTCAAATACAGAGTCACTGAATCATTCAGGTTGGAAAGGACCTCCAAGATCACCGAGCGCAACCATCAATGCACCACCACCACCATGTTCACCGCTGAACCGTGTCACCAAGTGCCATGCCCGCGTGTTTTCTGAACGCTTCCAGGGATGGTGATTCCACCACTTCCCCGGGCAGCCTGTTCCAAACACGACCCAGGAGCGGCCACCCCTGCCGCAGCTACCGATGCAGGGCAGCCCCATTCGTTTGACGCCGTTTCCTCACGAAGAGAGAAACATCCACGGGGATGGCGAGACCGGACAGCCTGGAACACGGCGCTTCCCCCCTCGGGCCCCTTGTGACACCGATCGCTGCGTCCGGCCCCGGACGGCGTTGAAGAAGCCCCGTGGAGCCCTGACAGTGCCCGCGCTGCATCCCACCCACGGAGCGCGGCGGGATGGGGTCTGCCGGGATGCTCCGTGTCCGCACCGTGGGGTGGGGGACTGCGGCATCGCGCGTGGGCTCCCAGCGGGGCTGTGCCGGGGAGGAAGCAGCGTGCGTGAACCCCCCACGCCGGGGCTGTAGCTCCCCGCCCTTAATTTTGGGTTCAATCTGAAGGTGCTGTAGCCTCGCTGGGGGCCGGGGGGGCACGCACACTGCTGCCCCCCCATCGCAGCCCCAGGATGGCTACAGCGGAGCCATCACCCCGCTCCGGGGGGACATCGCACCGCGCAGCCTCCTCCGCACGCCGCGGTGGCCCCGCAGCCGGCGGCGCACGGACCCCTCCCGCCCGCATTGTTGCGCGGGC